>JABFPM010002517.1:0-16484 GCA_022817325.1 Idris sp. 1 HC-2018 | reverse complement strand
AACATCGATCGGCAACGCGGCGCGCCGACAAACACTGTGGAGTTTGATTATTTTTTGCCGGGCAGCTTGTCCAAGGGCTGATTCGGGGGTCCGGGTCTGGGGCGGGTCGGGGCTTACCTGGCTCCGGTGTCTTATTCATCCGTTAGTTTGAGTCATGAGCGCGACGCGACAAACAACACGGCCTCCATGCAACAACCACTGGCACCAATGCCAGCGCAACCACTGACGACGCCACCGCCGGTCGACGGGCACACTCGCGCGAACTCAGGTGCGCAGGCGCGAGCACACTTTACCGCGTTTCGATACAGTTAGACAGACGTGATCCTGCATTCACCACAATCAAAGTTCTTAAACAAAATAGTACGAGTGAACCGTAAGGTTTTTCGGGTTTGCTGTGGAAAAAGATTTGTTGAATTGAGAATGAGGGTACACTGAAAAACCGTTAAAATCGAGGTTTACATTTGGCAATCAAACATTGGGAATATTTCTTGTGAAAAGTTTTTTTATTATAAAGAAAGCAAGAGGACTGAAAAACCGTTAGAAAATTGCGTTTCAAATTCAGATTGAATTTGACAAATGTTTCACGCGAAATATATTATATTTTAATACCAATTTTTTCTCGATTTTTAGTTGATATCTGAGGAAGGAAAGCTGATGAAAAAATTTTTTGAAATTATAAGAAATTCAATCTACAAAACCGATCTTTCATTTTTTTATACTTTAGTCGTAGTTCGTATATATAAACATGATGCCAAATTCAAGAGAAAAGGATCATTTTACAGCTCTGTTTTACTGTTTTTTTAAGATATTTTTTTATTCTACTTTATAATTATGAATAAATACTTAGTATTGATGAGTACTTTTTTCAAAATAAAATTAATTTAATGTGTTTAATGACATATGTGGTCCTTGGTTCAAATATTTGTATGAGGAAATAAGAATGGCAACAAAATAACCCATTTGTGTATTTTTTTTAATTTAATCTTTATGGATGTTTTTTTAAAACCTAAATAATGTAACGATTTGTATTTATTTATTTGTTAATAACAAATGAAAATATTGCTATTTTCAAAATAAATGGTATCATCTATATTGGAAATGGATTATTAAATCAAAGTAACTTCGATATAACCTTTTGAGGTTTGTTTTTTATATATGCAGCATTTCGGAAGGATCGTCCTTACTCGATGAGAGATCAACTAAAACTAGCTATAACGTTTAATATTTATATACAATTTATACAAAAGAAAATCTATGGTGACGTCGTTTTTCGGGTATTTTCTTATAGTTGGGTTTTTCCCGAACTAACCTAGTTATAAATTGCCCAATAACAAAGAATATTCTGGATAATGAAGACGAAAGAAAAACTTTACATCTGAAGTACAGCATCTGGCAGGCCGATTTTTAGCTGGAGTTACAATATTTCACACTTATTGAACTAAGTAATAAAATATGAAAAATAGATTGATTTTTGTATTTTTATTTATTTACATAAAAAATAAATAAATCCAACAGTATACCATATCGACTGTATTTATTATTTAGAAATCTTTAGTCTTATAAAACTCTTTTTAACTATCCGCATTAAAGGTTCCAGACAATTCCAGGGAAGAAAGGTTTGACACGGATATTTTCAACAGCACCCCCTGTACAAAAATATCCGGATATTTATAGGAAATATCCGTGTCAAATTTCCAGGCAAACTTTTCTTTCCTGGAATTATTTGGAACCTTTTGCGCAGGTATTATTTACTTATAGAATTCTACTTAGTTAAGAACGTTAGGACATAATCTTAAAAACGATAAGATTCGCACAAAAACTCAACAGAACATCACTTATGTTATATCGCATGAATTTTTTTAGAGTTTTTGTGTCATTTATCAGTTGAACTTATCTTGTTATAATAATAGAATAAACTTTAATTAATAATAAATATGTTAATTTTTTTATCGCGAAAATTAAATTTAAATGAAATTCACTTAGACCTTCGGCCGTTCGTGATAGTTACAAATCGCATCATGGCTGCCAGTTTAGAAGAATCGGCTGTTTACAAGTGATACAAAACTTAAGATTATCATTTATAAAAAGGATTATTTATTAAATGTAAATAATTATTTCCATTCAGTAGAAATTAGAGAATGTTATAGTTAAATCAAAAATGTTTAATTATGTAAAATCAACTAAATATTTATAATGATTACTACTAAGGTCAAAATAGAAAGATGTACTTGTTTATAATCAGCTGAACAACGGTACTATAAATTAATTTTGAATTAATTACATGAAACTTGGGCTTTAGTTTTAAAATAATATACCTGTATCTGATGAGGTAGTGGCACCTTTGACATGGAATGTCCCATTAACATCGCGTATTGTAAAATCAAATATATTTAAACCAATTTGAAGAAAGTATGTCCGATAATTAGTTTTTTTTCTGTTTCAGTTATTAAACATTTGTAAAATATGAAACAATTATTTGTATTCTAAAATTTCAAAAACAATCGAATTTCCTGATTACTAATCAGTACATACACTTCAAGTGCCTCTATTAATAATACAGCAGAGAAGACTGATTACAAACTAAGCCCAAATAAAGCTTACTGATTACTAAGAGATAATATACAAGTTACGTTAACAAGATTAATCAATAAATATTTATTTAATAATAATAAACAAATATTACTCTTGTAGTCGAATGTTTAAACTTTGATTTACTATTATTTGTTTTTTATTTTCGATACATTTTTGGTATTTATAATCTTGTTTGAAGTTCATCAATTCTTACATGATCACTAATTGGGACATTTACCTATATTCCCGTAGATATGAGATAAATAATACAAATAATAATAATAAATAAGTGAACACAAATTTAAATTTTGAAGCCCTGTGTAACTAATTTAACTTTTATTATAGGAAATATAAATAAGGAAAAATCTACTATTCTCAATAGCAAGTATTTAATAAAGCATTTTCCAAAATCATTTCTGTAAAAATTAAAAAAATTACTGTTTTTAGGTGCATAAGTGTTTATGATATTTCAATTCGTTATTTATATATTAATAAAAAAAAATTCTTTCAATTTTTGTCAAAGAAAAAGATAAACTTATGTAAATTATTGTAGAACTGTGTGTTTAGGAATTCTTAAACACCGTTTTCATAATAATGATCACAAAACCACGTCGGGATCAAGTTCAAATCGTTATAGATAAAGAAACGGTATAATGTTTTTTTACAAGAGACACATTTCAGAGTGTTACATGTATTAAGTGTGAAAAAAATACATTGAATATGTACAATTAGATAATTAATGGTTGAACAAAATTTATAATTACATTTGAAATGATGGTTATTAATAATAACTTGGAGAAAAAACTTTGTCTAACTTAATTATATAAATCAAATAAACTATTAAATATGATTTTGTTAATTGATTATTTATATGTTTACAGAGTTATTTTACATAAATTACCAAGCACAATAATAATTGTTTCGGAAATGTGAATCTAAATGAGAGGTTTAAAAAAATCCTTCAATTGATTCTGCACACGAAACACTCGAGTGGAACACATTGTAGGATAGAATGGCTTTGAAGCTGACTGTTGCACTTTTTTTGTCTTGACGAAATGATGGCCGGGGGCGTGAAAGGGAAGAGAAATTGGGGATGAGAAAGAATCGAGTTTTGCGATTGCACTAAGGAAATTGGAAGAAACGAGTTTTGCTAAATCAGCGCAAGGTTTTAAAATCAAATTTGGTTTTACAATTATTATTAGAATTAGTTTGCTTTAAACAAAGTATAAAACTTAAATAAAATTCAAACTTGTTACTAAAAATTTCTCTTCAACTGTAGAATATCTTTAGAGACTGTAAAAAGTAAATAACCATTTTTAGAAAAAATATGAGATAGATTTATAAATTAATTATTTACAAAGAATTTGTGCAAGTTCTATTAAAATGTTTTTATGAAAACTCTAAATGTACGGTCTTTTTCACGAGTCTTTTATTATTTCTGACCCTTATTCCATTGTATAATTTTATGACCGTCATAAAAGTTTCGTTGACTTCTATGTATCAGTCCTTTCGCACAAATAAGATGTATTTAAAAAAAACTCTGAGTATAATTTTTTGTAGACAAAATTGTAGAACAATATGAAACTTTTTCATTGAATGAAAACTCATTTATTCTAAGAAAGTTTCTTCATTCATTTTATAAATCCATAATCCTGAAAAAAAACTGCGAATCTATGAAAAAATTTTTGTCTTTATGCAAATTTTGCAGTCGTTCACATTTTTTAAATCCAATCAGAAAACTTATATATATATATATATATATATTAAGTTTGTTTAATTTGACTAAAACTTATACATTTTTATTTAAAAACTTTAATTTTGTTATTTATTTCAAAAATGTCTTTTTTTTATTGTATGATTTTTTTTGCTGAAATATTTTTTTAATAAATTTGTATAGTTACAGAAATTTATTAACTTCGTTTGAATTAAATAGTTTAAATAATTATTAAAGTTGGCAGTCGGTAAAATAGCACCAGTGCTGCATTCTGGCGTAGCTTTATCGTAAGATTTCTGTCGAAGAAGAACATCTGTCTAATTGCTCCGAAAAGTTCAGTGTTCAGTCAAGTTATATTACAGCTTTTTAAGGTGTAGCAAAACTGTAATGTAAAGACAACTTTGTGAAAATAACAAATTTTAATTAATAAAATGTTCATTAAGAACAAAATTTTATAAAATTTGGCTGCAAAATTAAAATCCAAAACCGTCATGTGGAAGTGTCACAAATGTGGAAAACCCGTATATTTCGGTGTGTACAAAAAAGTATAAATATAATATACATTTTATCATCCTTCATTTTTTAGCTTAATTTTGTATAGTCTCACATTTTTGCTGATGAGAAAAAATTTTCTAATTAAAGTTTCATTCTTTTAAACTCAAGGTTACGTTTCAAGAAAAAAATGTAATTAATCATATTTTATTGAAAAATGTTATATTCAACATTAGTATTATTATTTATAAAGAAAATAATTTCATTTTTGTCCAAAAATTGAAGGATATTTTTTTGTGAAACTTTTGTTTCAAATTTGTTTAACTTCTTTTGTTTATTTGCTTGCTTACGTATGAAACTTTTTAGGAGCAAAGTTGTTCCGAAAATAAGCAAAATAAAATTGTTTAATTCAATTTGATATTGATTAACAAAATTTTTAAATTGATTGATGGAAATTAGTTCATTATTTTTAAAATTAGAAAGTAAAAGTTTATTACGTATTAATTTGTATTTCCTTTTTTAAATTATTTTATTTCAAGCTTTTAATAGCATTAATTGTCTGAAAGATCAAACTAATTTAAAATTATATCAAAAGTAATTTAGATTTTTCTAAGCAGCTGAGTTTTTTGATGACAAATTAAACTAAAGTTGAGTTATTTTTTTAACATCAGTTTTGGATTTCTTTATTTATATTTTAATATAATTAATGTAATTTTTCGTGTAGAACATTTTTTATAATAATTATAAATATTTTGGAATTAAAAACGCCGACATTTTGTATATAAATTTACATCAATTTTTTTTTAGACTTTTTTAAATTATTAATTTTATTATTATTTTTTAGCGGAAAGAAAGCAATCTCTGGGATACCTTTGGCACCCGGAATGTTTAAGATGTGAGGAATGTGGGAAAAGGCTTGACCCAGGTTTACATGCTGAGGTAATTGATTTCAAATTATAACTTAAAAAGTATTTTTGTTTTATATAGTAATTTTAAAATACATCATTTTTGTATAAAGTATAAATTTTACATCATTATTTAAAAAAACTATAAATTTCTATTAAATTAATTTAACAAAAATTATTTTGTTGTTTTAGCATAAAGGTGTGCCATATTGCCATGTTCCATGTTACGGGGCACTTTTTGGACCACAGTTGTTTGGTCATGGAACTCGAGTGGAATCCCACACAAGTTTTGGCAAAAAAGAATCGCGTTCGTCACTGCCCAGGTAATTTTGATTTTATATACAAATAAAAATTAAATAAACTAATATATTTGTAAAACTATAATTACAAACAAACTTTATTGTAATTGCAGGTCACATTTGGAATCAAAACTCAAAGTTTTCAACCAATATTACGAGGGTAAAAGTGGTGGAATCAGAAGTCGAGAGGTAAAAGTCAAAATTTAAAATTCAACTTCTGAATACAAATGTTGACATTAAATACTTTTTTAGGTAAATGGTCGTCTTATATTAGAAGGAGCTTTGAGAATTTACTGGGGAGTACGAGGAGTTATTCACTTGAAAGAAGACGACGATCAGCGAACTGTCGTGACAGCTCGTCACAGAAATTCCTGCAGAAGAAGTGTTTCTGAGGTTCATAAGAAATTTCAAAACCAAATTACTAAATTAAAAAAATGAAAAAAGCAAAATATTTCAGCAGGATACTAAATAAATTTTCTGTTTTTCAGGATATTGAGGCAGAAGACAAACCTCAAACCATCAAACCTGCTTCTATAACAGAAAAAATAACCGAAAGCGATTCCAATTCTGTGCCAGCATCGCCAGACCATCTGAAGAGTTTGACTCTGCCAATGAAACTGGAAGTCAAGACCATGGAATGGGATGACTTGGACGAATTGCTCAGAGTAACTTTCTATTTTAATTTTCAAAACTTATACTAACTCTAGAAGCACCATCCTATTTTTTCTTATCATAAAGCACCAACTGGGTAACAAATGTACTCCAATTTTCAATATCGATTAACAGTTGTTTTTTTGCATGAAAAAGCAATTTTAATAGGTGCACGGATAGAAATGTGAGGTGATTTTTGCTAATGAATGTTAGTTGCATTTTACGAAACCCGTCGCGCTTTAAAAATTACAACTTTTGATAGATTAAATTACATTGTTCAGTAATGATTATCGCTATAAGAGTTTGTTCTGAAATCCATATTAAACATTAGCATTTTTCGTTAACCAACAGAAGCTATTTTTCCTAGCGTATTCCGCTATCAAAGTTCGCAAAGACTCCAGTAGCGATTTTCAGTAAGCTCCGCCCCTTTTGTTATCTGTGTAGCAGAAGCAATACGAGTATGCGTGTTTTATGTAGCGTACACCCGGTTACGCACACATACTGCTTGTTATACATGTATAATAAAAAGGGGGCGGAGCTTACTGAAAATCGCTAATGAAGTCGACGCAAATTACACTAGTCAAACAAAAAGCGAAAAATGCTTGTTATTGCTTGCAAAAAATACAAGGTGCCAAATGTTTTTTTGCATAACTAACTGACTACTGATATTCAGAATTTAGTTTTGATATTCACTAGAGCATCATAAATGCGATTTTCAGTACAACATAAATAGCAATATTTGCTCCATATTTTTATCCGTGTATAAGAAGGATAATTCATGTTGAATTTCTTAGGTTTACAATTAGAATCTTAAATTTTGATAGTCTTACAAGTTTTTAAGAATAATAACAATTACTAAATCAGCAAATTATTTTGAATATAAAATAAATTAATCTCAAAGGTCTGACTTAATGTATCAAAGTTTGAGAATAATTGAAAGCATATTTCTAATAAAAACAAAATTAAAATAATTGTAATATTTCATAGTGACTGTTAAGAAGATAGAAAATTTTGATGTTAATGAAGTTTAAAACGTTTCCAATAAAATCAAAATTAGAATTCGATATATTTTTAAAAATGTAATCTGTAATTTTTGTAATTAGAAAAAATGTATCTGCCTAAAAATAATAGTATGCTTTCATTTATCAACTGTCTTAATATGTATCTAAAATGTTTAGTATTTCTATTGTCAATTATTACTTGTCATCTGCTAAAAAAATGTTTAATTTCATTGAATCAATGAGTAAATGAATTTTACATTTTATGAGGTAGAAAATATTTTTCTAATCACAAAGAGCACAATTTTTTCGTTTGAATTTAAATCTTTTATAAAACAAATCTTTCTTAACAAGTTCTTAACTTTGTGACAAAAGTACTTCTATAAGCAAAATCCAAATAGTAATGATTTTAGACATTTAGAATTTTGACTTTAATATGCGCGACAAATTTTAAAAAATGCATACAAATGACAAATATTTTATTAAGAAATCTTATAATATAGAGTATTAGTTATATTACGATTAATTTTGAATATAATTTTTCAGGTGTGTTTTATACAGTCCAGCAATTCTCTCTTCATCCTTTATGAAGCCTTTATTTCTTGTCTACCAATTACTTCGTTTGTCTCGAGATCTTCACGATTTAGGCTTGGTTTTAGGAGAAATTACTCTCAGTGATATTTTATTAATGGATAATTTAACAATACAAGTATAAAACTTTGTAAATTTAATTTTTACATTATTTGGAGTAAATTTTCAATCATTTTTATTTATTTAGGTACTGCCACATTTACACGACAACATTTATTTGTGGCCAGACTCAGAAATGACAGAGAAATCGAAAAAAAGTAAAGACATGTTTAAAAACTCGATTTACGATTCGTCCTTTGGCCTGAATGAAAGCATTGAAAGTCTCTGTGAAATGTGGGTTTACGGAAATATCAGTAATTTTGATTATCTTACTGCCCTGAATAATTTAGCAGGGCGAAGATATAATGATCCAAACTGTCATCATGTGATGCCCTGGATCACAGATTTCACTACAAGGTGTGGAAGTAATTGGCGAGATTTAACCAAGTCAAAATACAGACTGAATAAGGGTGACAGACAGTTGGATCTCACTTTTGATTCGCAAACTTCTGAAGTAATTATTTTTATTTTTTAAATTATTTTAAATCAACCCTAGAATACACATTTAATTATTCAATTATTAAATATAATTATTGAATTTGGTAATAAGTAATTTTCGCATTGAACACCAATGGGTTAAAAAAAGATCATTGTATTTTAGGTTTGAAATATTAAAAAATGAAATTTGCAGGTTGGTCATCACGTTTCAGACGTACTTTCAGAGATTACATACTACGTGTATCTTTCTCGACGATATTCCCGTACAATTTTGTGTAAATACGTTCGACCTCAGTGGGTGCCCTGGGAATATCCTGGATCCATACAAAGACTCTACGACTGGAGTCCTGACGAGTGTATTCCTCAATTTTTCACAGATCCAAGTGTTTTTAAAGTAATATAATTACAATTTTGTATACAAATAATTTAAATGAAATTTGTACAATTTATGTTTAAAATTTTGTCTTTCAGTCAATTCATGAGGACATGCCAGATTTAGAAATCCCAGCCTGGGCAACTTCTCCTGAAGATTTTATTGAAAAACACCGAGAAGCTTTAGAGAGTATTCACGTATCCGAAAGACTACACCATTGGATTGACCTGACTTTTGGTTACAAGTAAATTTTATTTTAAAATACAAAATAAGTGTAAAAAAAATGTATTTATAAAATGGATTTTCCTTTTTTAGATTATCAGGATCTGCAGCAATTAAATCAAAAAATGTTTGTCGCCATCTGGTGGACAACCATATGAGTTTAACCAATTCCGGAGTGGTACAACTTTTCACACAACCGCATCCACAAAAAATTATCGCCTCACCTTACTGGAGTAAATTTCCTCCTCGACATCGAGGAGTAGTCGAAGGAAAAAGTAAAAACTCTTTCTATAACTTTTAATTGTTAATGTTATCTTTTTATATGATCTTATTTTACTTTTTCAGAAACTGAAAAACCAGTTGAAGAGTACGAAGACCTGGACGAAGAAGACAAAGAGGAAGAATCCCCCGCGACATCTTCAATTACAACAAAATCCTCGCCTCTGGCTCTGACCCGATTTCTGAGTCGATCACGAGGGTCACTGCTGTCGGCTGAGGAAAATACAAAAGTGGAAAAACAGGCCAACCAGATTATCTTACCAAAAGATTACAATCCCGTGTCTGCTCTATTACAGGTTGAACTCACTCACACGTTCATGAACAAGATCAGCCACCAAATTTACAAACCAAAGATGGCGCTACAAGGAACGAACAAGAATTTAAAACAAATTGTGGCGAGTGGCAGGATCAAGGAGCAGCAAATTTTGGGCTGCTTGATGCTCGAGATATTTTTGCCAGAGAAGTTTCGAACCAGCTGGAGCACTGCAAAAGTAATTTCCACTTTTTCAATCATCATGAATTTTTATCAAATTTCAAATTTTTCAATTCAAATTGCAGATATCTTTTCAAAATCGTCTTAACATCTGCCTAAAGATGATAAAAACCAGTTCAGAGATTGTGCCACGTTGCATAAGAAATGCTGTCATCCTACTTCTGCAGTCAGATTGTCTACCAAAGAGTTACAATATTGAAGTACTCGATGGCAGCAGCAGCGACACCTGTTTTCGTTATCCAACTATCACCCACATTGGGCTGCCTCCGCCCTCAGCCCACCAATTTCTCCAGGTTTTTGTTAAATTTGTGAAATTAAATTTACAAGAGTTATGAAACTAATTTATACTTGAAAATACATTTACAGCCTGTTCTTTGTGCCAATTTGTTTCCCTCGACCGGTTACTCACGACATCTGTTCAGCGTCGTCGAGATGATCCAAGAGTATGATCTTCTGATTCGCGAATTGAACTTTGTAACTCAGTCCTACGAATGTAACGAAGCTCTGCACAAGACCAGACTGATGTTCCTCTGCAAAATCAGCGAGTGCAAAATCAAGGCCATCGCCAGACAGCTCAATTTGCTGGTGAAAAATGCCAGTTTGAATTTGCAGCTGGTTGTTCCTTATGTTAAACAAATTTTGGAAGAACCTTACAGTGCTGTTCTCACAGCTTGGCACCTTTTCGATCCAATTGCAAAGTAAATTGGTATTAAAATAATTAACACTCAAATATATTTCATAATTAATATTATATGTTTTACAGAGTTTTGGGTCCAAAAGACACGGTTAACATTTTTTTACTGCCAATATTACATTTATATGAAAATGGATCAGTGATGGACAACTGGCCTGTGAGTGACGTATTTCTGTCAGGATCTTTGGCAAAATTTAAGACCATAAGACTGTACCACAGAACATTTTTACTTAAATTAATTGTACGACTTGGTCTGAAGAGATTTTTGGAAAACTTTATCACTCCTTTGGTGGAAGCTGTCGGGGGATACAAAGATTATATCACTAGTCCGAGCACTGCAGTGCACAGAACTGGAAATTTAAAGTAAACTTCAGTTCCGTAAATTAACCAACTTTTTTAATTGTTTTAAATTTCACAATCTTTATTGAGAATTTGAATCTTCAGTTTTCCTTATCGTCCTGAAATGTTCTTTTCAGCATAATTTTTTTCCGTTTAATCAGACCGGATAAATTTTAATGAAACGTACTTTAAAATATTGTTTAACTGCAATATACAAAATAATTCATTAATAAGACACAAAATTTATGAAAATTATATAGAAAGAGCAAGAACTGTGAATTTTAATTTTGCAGTTAAGACAATATTTTAAGTTCAGTTTCATTGAAATTTATCCGGCCCAACGAAAAAATAATTTCTTTTTTTAATTATGTATTTTCAAAATGAATTTTTATACAACAAAATAAATTATTTCTATTTTTCAAGAGCTTTCAGATAATGTAAAATAAATATATATTTTTGTATTTTTTATCTTAACAACATAAATTTATATTTTATTGCGAATTAAAATTAATTTTTCGATTTAAATTTACTGCTAAGAAATTTTTGTTAGATAAAATTAAGTGTATTGTCATTTCATTATTATATATTATTTTGTACAAAGAAGTATAATTTTGTAACTATTGTAAAAGGGTGCATAAAGATAATTATTATTACAATTTCAGAACGTGTTATTTGAGTGGAAGCTGTGGGGAAAGTGAAAACATTTTATCTCCACTTGACGAAGATTCTTCTGTTGAATTGGATCACAATATTTTAATATCGAGTCAAAAAACTGAGTACGTTAAAAATGCGCCACCAGTGTCTCCAAATGATAACGACTCAGAAGGTTCTAAACAATTCATTTATTTTATTCATCTATCTCTGTAGTTCAATAAAAACTTTTTTTTTTATAGACATTTTCACAATGGAAACTGAAGATACCTCAAATCAGGAAATCTACCCGACAAAATCCGAACTTAATCTCAATTTAAACGACGACTACTTTCTAGAAGAGTCGCAGAAATTATTTTCCCCTGACAACACAAAGTCCCCGGTGATACCGATTCCGAAAAAGTTTCCCGAAAAGTCTGTGATCGACTGCATTGACTGTAATGTCGGCAGCAAGACCTCCAGTGAGGAGGCACCTTTCACTCTGGACAATGAGGACGAGGAAAAGTCCTGCGATGAAGAAAGATTTCAGGAAAAGATTTCGCGAAAAATGGTGCGCAGTGAGTGCAAAGTCTCAGAGATGAGCGCAGAGTCGGCGATTTGGCTTTCCCACAGATTGGGCCCGGTTTTGACGGCACGTTATTTGTCGAGAAATTTGTTGAGGATGCTGACTCTGTGCTACGCTGGGGAGGAAAATTTGACCACCATTGAGAAACATGAGAATAAAAAGTTGATGACTAATTTGGCGGGCAAATGTCTGGTTTATGGGGACTTAAATGCCACGAAGGTTTTGGAGTGTCTTATTTCCATAGTAGGTGTGTAGGAAATTTAAAAATAATTTTAGGATAAGTTATTATTAAATCTGAAATAACTTTTAGAAAAGTAATTAAATTGAAGTTTTAGATTTTAAGCAAATAATTTAGATTTTAGACAAAAAAACAACAACAAATATTAAATTGCTTGTTGTATTTTTTAGGATTATATGGAGAACAAATAATCGTACGACAGTACTTCCCACATGTGGCAGAACTTTTGGCACTGTGTAAAAGAAAATTGACACTCAACTTGGAAGGTGGCCTTGTCTCATGTTTGGCTCTTCTGATAAACGCCATACCATGTTTGAGTGACTCCACACTGATGGATGTTTTGAATGTACAATTTGAACTTTTTATTATTCCAGTTAAAATACTTTTTCTTTGTTTCTAAAATATTTTAAAAAAACGTAAAATGTATACTTATTATCTTTCAGTTAAAACAGTGTTTTCTTTATTACTAAAAATATCCCTAAATTCTAGGAAATCGTAAAGTCCATCTTGTATCCAACTGTAAGAATACTTTCCACAACAAGATACACCTATCCAAACGGAATAAGTGCACGAAGTGCACTCGCAGACAAGTTTCTGGAGTCCCTTGCAATACTGTGTGTCAGACTGGGAAGAGCTATGACCAAGAGCCACTTGACAGTGCCGATACAGAGATTTTTTTTGGCCTTCGACAAGGTTTTTGATGTCAATGAGGAAAGCAGTGAGAGGGGGAGAGCAATTTCTATAAAACGAGACGACGAATCCAGGTACAATGTTTACTAGAAATTTATTTTGTAGTAAACTGAAGCTAAAAAACATTTTTTAAATATTTTTAGACCTGTGATAGTTGCCAAATCGAGAATCAGAAACACTATGAATACTGCAATTTTGGATTCTTATTCACCACCTATTGCTGAGGATGACGACAGCTCAGGATTACAAAGAAATAAAGTAAAAATGATTTTTTAACATGTTTTCATTTGTTGTTTTACACTTTAAATAAAAAAGTGAACAAGAATTATAGTTTATAAATAAAAATTGATAAATAATATTTTGTCTTTCAGGCTTTTGATGAACTGAAAGCAGTTTTCACTGAGCACCTTGCGCACACAGCTTACGTAATTTTCTACCGAATTTTAGGAGAAACTATGATGAATGAAATGCTTAAAAACCATTTTCTCATCAGAATTCTTTGTCAGGAGTACGAAGAGGGACGAAACATTACGTCACCCAGTGCTGGTAATTATCTTGGACAAATAAAGTTTAAATGTTGTTTTATCGGTTTTGAATTTCAGATGACAATTACTTCACGACATTCCAATCGTCTGTAGACATCAAAGAATCTGAAAGCAAAGATATTATTGAAAAAGGGGCCGGCAGTTTTGGAAATATATCTGTAATAGGAAACCGAATAGAAGTTTTGGTAAATAGATTTATTTACAATTTAAAAAAGTCTACAAACATTGTTTTCAGACAAAATTTCACAATAAAATAATAACAAGTACCAGGAAACTGATTTCTGCAAATTAATGTTCAATTTTTAGAAGGACACTACTCCCCCCCACCGCTCCCCAGGAATGTCCGAAAATTCGCCCACCTGTGGACGACAGTTGCGGGGTAATTGGCTGGCTTACTGGGAACACGAAATCGGTCGTTCAGAGAAGGACACAGAACTGAATATCAAACAAATTAAGTTACAAAGTTTTGGCGGTCACAGCAACAGTATAAGGTGTTTGCATGTTTTGGACAATGAAAACAGCTTTATGAGCGGAGCCAGGGACAAAACTGTTAAACTTTGGAGCTTGAGGAGTCAGGTAAATGAAAAAATATTAAGATTTGTTTTAAACGCAATTTATTGGATTTTAATTTTTAGGGCGACGGAAGTACAGTTTCGTCCTGCCAGTACACGTACACCGGTCACAAAAAATCCATACTGTCGCTGACATTTTTGGAATCTTTGCGGTATGCGGTGACGTGTGACGGCGCCATCCACTGCTGGGACCCGTTTATGGGGTCGCTCGTCGGCTGTCCGGAAAGTCCTCGTCCGGCTCCGGTTAACGTGCTGACTGCGAGTCCAGCGCCAACTACCTCACTTTTGGTTGCCACGACTGATATTACACTGAGAGTAATTGATTGTAGGACGTTTCAGTATGTTAATGAAATGAAGGTAATTTTATATATTTTTTAGGAGTTGGTAAATGATTTTATTTTTAGTAAAAACTGTTTACATTTTCATCAAGGTGAAATAAGGTAATGGAACCAGTGAATGACCGCAAAAGCCATTTTTTCAATCCCATTAAATTGAAGAAAATAAAAATTACTGTTTAGTTTTGTAAAACAGATATAATTTGTGAAATTTAATTTTTAACAATTCAAATTTTGTTCAAAATAAATTCTTCCATTGTTTCAGGTTTCCATGAATCCCACAGGCTTGATTCGTTGTATCGCAGTGGCTCCCAGTGGGAATTGGGTTGTTCTGGGCCAGGCTTCGGGTTTCCTTACAATTCTGGACAGCAGAACTGGTTTGATTATTGCCTCTTGGAAAGGCCACGAGTGCGAGGTAATAAATTACTAAATTTTTTAAACTAATTAACACAAAAATGATATAAACAATTTTGTCATCATTTTAGATCCTACAATTGGCTGTGGTCGATGAAACCACTGTAATCAGTTCGTCTTTGGATCAAACTATTGCTGTTTGGAGTGCAGTTGATGGAAAACTCAAGTTCCACTTAAAGTTAATAAAAATTATGACAAATTGTATTATTTTAAAAACCTTAATAGTAGAACTGATTAATGAAATTTGTATAACATATAAGTGCTTGAAACATATGTTGCGTAAGAATGTATATTTTCGAATTACAAAATTTACATGTTGATTTCATAAAAAAAAAAAATCGTTAAAATTACTTATTTAATTGTATATTTTTATACAACTTTATAAATGTAAATTATTATTTTTTTATATTTCATGATTTCCAAATTTAATTAACAAATTATTACAAATTCAATGATTTTTCGAAAACCTGATCATTGAATCAAAAACTGTACATTTCAACAATTTATCAAAATGAATTTAATGTTCTTTATGAAATCTAAATATAAATTGTCTGATTCGAAAATGTAAAGTCTTTCACAATATATATTTTGAGCACTTATCTGTTATACAAATTTCATAATTCAGTTCAACAATTAAAATTCTTGAAATAAGACTTTTCCGGCAATTTTTGGCATAAAACGTTTTTTTTTCTTTAGAGACATCGAAATTATGTTTACAAATTCGGCGAATAGGAACAGTGGGGTGAATAGAGACAAAACTAAGAACATTTACGATTTAATTTATAATTAATGATTGAAGTAAATATAAATTAAACTTTTTAAAACATTTAGAATGTATATAACAAAGCCTGTTTAATCGTATTATTAACTTTGAAGTAACTTAATTATTTTTATCGATCTTGTATATAAATTTTAAACACTAAATTTATTTTTTTTTATAAATATTCTAATAATATACAATAATTCCAGCTTAAATTTAAATCTGTATTAATTAAGTCTGTCAAAAAAGATCATTTTATAATACTCATTATAAATCAAAGATACAGACGTTAAAAAAACAACAATTAAATCTGTATTGTTAATAACATCTTGTTACTAATATAAAACTTTTTTTTGGTTATAAATATTAAATTATCATGAATAGTTAACAAAATACTGGTAATAAAGTTTGTTTTTTTTCAGTATTTTGTATTTTTGCAAGTTTAAAGAATGACAATGTATAAAAACGATTTTTTCGCATTAATTGTGTTTTGAAAATTGTATGTTATTCTTAATTTATTCGTTTTGTCATTTTTATTACGAAGTTAGTTGAATAA
>JABFPM010002516.1:0-16485 GCA_022817325.1 Idris sp. 1 HC-2018 | reverse complement strand
TCTGTAAAATTGCTCAGCTTGCGTTCAAGCGTAAGTCTGGTTATAGAATCCGGGCCTTCAATTTGCGGAATTCATTCTGAAGCTATACAGATGCAAAAAATATAAATATAAAATATATATTATGGGCAGGTTTAGTTCAAATATGAAAAGGTTAAAAAGTTAAAATTTAATTCAAGAGATTAACATTTATTTGAACTAGAAAATAAAATTAAGGAGTTTAACAAAATAATATTCAAAGCATGTTAAGTTTGAAGTCTAAAAAATATGTATATTTTACTTGCTATCAATGGATAGTATTATGTATTAAAAAAAACTTATTTACTATTGGTGGTTTTTTTTAATATTAGATCATGAAATAACATCATTCACAAGATTAATAATCAGTAATAATTGCAGTTATGACATTTAAATTTATTTTATGTGTAGGTAATTGTTTTTTTTAAATTCTTTTAGTAGTGCTAAGACAAATGTAAGATTATACTTAATTTTTTTTAGAATTAATCTTATGAATACATCTTTTTTCAATTATTTAATAATTAGTTAGCTTGTTAGCATGATATGCATATTAATTGAAAATTATTTTTACAGGGTGATATTGAGCAGTCCAAAAATGTACAAAAAAATGAGTCAGTAGATTTCGTATTAGTTTATGTTGATAATAATAACCAAAGTCACATGCAAAGAAGAGAAGTTTTTGAAGATGGTCTTCTTGATCAGGGATTGGAATTAGAGTATGAACAAAATAGACAATTATGTTTTGTCAAAATACACGCACCAAAAGTAAGTAATTTATTATTATTTACAATAACAATATTTAATATTTCTAATTGATTTTAATATTTTTAATAACAGGAAGTCTTATGTCGATACTGCGAAATAATGAAACTTAGAATGCCAATAAATGAAGTTCCTGGTGAAGATATCATTGAAAGAAACAATGACTTATTTGATGATGCTAAAACTCGGTTTATAAAGTTATTTCGTTTTGCACAACTGGATTCAAGGAAATTCCCTCCAAGAACTTATCGTCTGGCCACAGAGTTTGCTAGGGATAAGGATTATTTGTAAGATTTTTGTTCATATTTATATATTATAACTTTAAGAAGTCTTCTTTAAATGATTTTTTTATTTTAGATTTGACACTGAAGACGACAATTTTTTTCCTACAAATATACGTGTGATGATAGTAGATTTTATTTTGTCCAGACAATCTGAAGGAATTCAACGTCTTTTAGCTGAGGGTGTTTATTCAGCAGCATACCCATTACATGATGTAATAAGATTTTTACATCGTTTCTATTATATCTATGTAGTTTAACAGTATATATAGCTATTTTTGAAGCGTTTCTTATTTAATTGATAATTTTGTTTGAAGTATGCTCAGTTTGTTTTGGATTCGCAACATTTTTCTTAATAGTAAATAATTTTAGGTAACCAAACTTAATTAATAAATGTTGATAGTTTTATATGTTTAAAGCGAAAGTCTTATATGTAATTATCAAAATTTAAAAAATGAATCTTAATGGTTTCAATGTAAAATAATATATTGCTAAACTTAGGGAACTTATAAAAAAGAAGGATGCACTCGAGCGTTGCTAGCGAATGAATGGGGCTCGATAAGAAAGTGGATCAAATTGCAACCCTTAGATACTATTCAAGAATATTTCGGAGTCAATTTTGCAATTTACTTTGCTTGGCTTGGTTTTTATACGTACATGCTTATCCCTGCTAGTATAGCTGGTCTTCTTTGCTTTTTTTATGGTAAGATCAATGGTAGAATCACTGTTATCTTTAAATTCTAATTAAACAGTTTTTTTTATTATTATTATTAATTTTTCATTTCCAGGAATATATTATATCAGTACAAATGACCCAGATGAATGCAACGAGTGGGCCCAAAATGTGATCATGTGTCCGCAGTGCGACGTAGTTTGTGATTACTGGAAACTTAGTGAAACGTGTTTGTTGGCACGTGTCACTCATATCATTGATAATCCAGGTGTCACTATGTTTGCAATTTTTATGTCATTTTGGTCAGTTCTCTATTTAGAACTGTGGAAACGAAGAACTGCCGAATTGACTTATCACTGGGGTCTGGCTGGTTGGGACCGCACAACTGAACACCCACGACCACAATATTTGGCAGCTCTTTCAAAAGCAAAATTAATCAAAGTTAAAGAAAAAGTAAGAAATAACCAAAAACACAGTTTGTAAGGAAAGTTAATTTTATAATGATTAATGTTTGTTTTAATTTCAGGTAAATGCGATAACTCGAGAAAAAGAGCCTCACGTTAGTTTTTGGAAAGTACGAGTACCTGCTACACTTTTTAGTTTTTCAGTTGTTCTTTTGATGGCCTCCGTGGCAATTGCATCAGTTTCTGCTGTAGTATTGTATAGAATGGCTAGAATTACAACCAGCTCTCTCTTTGGCAGGGAATATTTTTCACCTTATTACGAAACTTTTGCTTTACCAGCTATTGCCGCTGCATTAAATCTGGTAAAAATTATAATAGTCAACTTGAAATTATTATTTTTTTAGATTCAATTTTGTATAAATCGTTTTTTCTAGGTTTGCATTTTGATCCTGAATTATATTTACGACTGGCTAGCGGTTTCTTTGACTGAAATGGAACTTTGGCGAACACAAGCAGAATTTGACGATAGTTTAACTTTGAAAATTTATCTGTTTCAATTTATAAATTATTACGCTTCAATTTTTTATATAGCTTTTTTGAAAGGCAAGTTCGTCGGTTATCCAAAGAAATATAACCGGATTTTAGGTTACAGGTTTGTACTAGAAAAAACTTATTAAATCTTTTATAAAAAATTAAATAACTTATTTATTAATTTTTTCAGACAGGAAGAATGTTCTCCTGGAGGTTGTTTATTAGAACTTTGTATTCAGTTAGCTATAATTATGGTTGGAAAACAAGCATTATACACTGCTATAGAAATGGTGTACCCAATTTTAATGAAATCTTGGGCTTTTTTTCGCATTCATACAGGGCTCAAAGAAAGAGATCCCATTGCACCCAGAAGTCAGTGGATAAAGGATCTGAAACTGTTAGACTGGAGTATGTCTCGCTGAAGTAAAAATCTATTTATTTCATGTAAAAATATAAATAATAATTGTAAAATTTGTGAATGCAGGTCCTAGAGGATTATACGATGAGTACCTTGAAATGGTGATCCAGTTCGGATTTATAACTCTTTTCGTTGTCGCATTTCCACTGGCACCACTTTTTGCTCTAGTCAATAATGTTTTGGAGATGCGTTTAGATGCGACAAAATTCTTACGTCATTATCGACGACCAGTTCCCCGTCGTGCTCGTGATATTGGAATTTGGGCTCGAATTTTGGATGCACTCGCTCGAATATCCGTCATGACAAATGTAAAAAAAAATAATTTCATCAGATATTTAAATACTTAATTTGTATTTATAATTTGCACTTTCAATTTCAATTAAATAATTTTATTTCAGGCATTTATCATAGCATTTTCTTCGAATCTTATCCCTCGATTGGTTTACACAATTGTTGTGAGTCCAGATCAAACTGATGTAGGATTCTTAAACCAGAGTCTTGCCTACTTTGATACTTCTGATTTTGCCAGCGGAACCGCTCCTCAAAATAGTTCCTTTGAAAATGTTACCTCATGTCGTTACGCAGAATATCGGAATCCGCCCGATCATTCAACACTGCCTTACAAACGACCAACTATCTATTGGCATATACTTGCTGCTCGTTTAGCTTTCATTGTGGTGTTCCAGGTGAAAAATAATCATACTTTTTCAATCTATTATTTAAATATATTTTTGCAATATTTTTTCATATAATTTTTGTTGTTGTTGCAGAATGTTGTCGGCTTGCTGACAATGAGTGTTCAGTGGTGCTTATCAGGCACTCCTCGTAAATTGCGAGAACAAATTAAACGTGAAGCTTTTCTGACAGAAGAAATTATAATCAAACGTGAAGCTGATCGAGCTCGTAAACGTCTTCAGTTGCAAAATGTTATAAATGCAGGCGAAAACGTACGTAAGCGACTTCAAAATGAATCGATAAAAGAAGAAACTAAAGTTTAATTTGAAAAAGAAAATATGATGTTGATATGCAATGAATCTCGTGATGTTTTACAAAAATATCTGTTGCTAATTGATATTTATATATTCAAATGTTTATTGATGAATATTTATAATCATAATATATTGCCAAATTTTAATATTCTCGAATTTTAAAACTATTCGATTTAAATGTTTTTGATTGTTGTAATATGTTTAAAAGAGATATTTCCTACATTATAACTATTTATTAAATATCAGTTTCAATTTTTAATCATATGAACATGTTTTTAAATGTATTAAGAATTAATTGAACATTCACTACGACTGTGATTTCATTTTTACAACAGTATAGAGCTGAATTATGATGAATACTGATTTCGTAATTGTTGAAAAATCATAGATATATCCTAAATATATCATGTAATTGAATACAAAATAGATGTAAAGAAATAATCTATTTTATTTCTAAGACATTGAGAAATTAATGTTACATTTCAAATAAAATTGAATTTTCAAATGAATATTTTATTTTTAAATATAAAGAATTAAATAAATATATTTTTAAATAATATTCGAAAATTGAATATATACAAATATTATATAAAATTAGAAATAAAATAGATTATAAATTTGTTATGATCATTATAAATTTCGTATACACTAAAATTTGTAATTTATTACGTTTTTATATGTTTAAAATGCTCATTTGGTTTTATTAAACCAACTCCAAAATTAGTTCAATTAAGATTGATATTAAACTAATTTAAAAAGTGTATTTATAAAATATATTTATAAATATTATATTATATAATTATATTATGATTTATATTATACATAAATATAATTATATAAATATATATTATATAAATTATATTTATTAATATATTTATTAAAATTGTGCAAAACCAAAAAATGAACCTCAAAGGATTGTAAACTTATATGTTGCGTGTCCACAAATAACGAATTTGAAAGTTTGATTGTTGTTGCAAGTTAAATACAATTACAAATGTACATTTAAATATTAATAATTTTAAATGAAGGTAAATAATTTTCAAATAAAGCTTTTTACAAGTGTTTTTTTTTTAAATATGTCAATTATCACCGAAAGTATTGAAACAGCTTTTTAGCACAAATTTTGCGTATAATTTTTTGAGGGTATCAAAATATAGTTGTACTTACATTTATAACAAAAAAATATTTTTAATAATTGTTTTCGAACTTTATCTATTTTTATGTCGAAACCTAATAAATCATAGTCGAATGTCCAAGTTTTCCATAAATGTGTTGTTAATTTGTAACTGTATTTATGAAATAAAAGAATTAATGTAAATGGAATATTCGGATATCTGACTACAAAATTAATATCCTAAGTAAATTTTTAAAAAAATCATTGCTCTGCAAAACATTGATTTATAAAAACTTTAACTAGGATAATTATTTAATCTAAGGTCTGAGCTGTGACTGATTTTCTTGTTATAAATCAAACAATTTTTATATTATTATAAACGATACTAACATTTTACAGACGTGCAGTTTTCTACATGACAAACTATATTATTATAATGAACAAACAATTATACAATATCGTAACCATTTTTTTTACTCATGTTTATTTTACTTACTAATTTTCGACGTTTTTCTATTCTTTGTGATACATTTGAACAAATTAGTGTTTAGGTATCGTTAACTAAAGTGGTAACAATGTCATTGCTTCAATAAATTTAAGTGTTTATAAATATATTTGTGGTTTGTGTAACTAAAAATTTGCAAACATATCTGTTATACGTTTCTTCGTTTTAATAAAACTTTTATGTACCTTACTTTGCATCTTTTATTACATTTAAAAATTGTTTCAATCTAACTTATTATTTTTTTAAAGAAATGTTTAATTCTAAATAAAGATAAAAAGTGTTAAAAGTAAGTATAGCTTTAGAACAAATAATATATTTTAAAAATTTGTTTGACGTCTTGTTTTGCAAATCAAAATAATAATCAATCATTAATTTGTTTGAAAAAAAGAGTTGAGTAGATTTTTTAAACATTTGGTATTTTTTAAAATTTTCTTCTTACGATCTTTCTAACTTTCATAAAATAATAATTTGGAAAAAATGATAAAAATAGGTAAAATTTGTTAAACATTTATTTAAAAATGTGTTATAAATATTCTTTCTATTATTTACAACTTCTGGACAATAATTGAATTTGTAAATCCTTGAAAATTTATTTATGTTAGTAAAATTTTTTGCTACAGTTCTGAATTCAGTAAAAAATTATAATATTTTTGCCTTTCCTTTTCTGCGCTTGCCTCCAATATATGGAAAAACAATTTATTGATATTCTCTTTACTTTCTTGGTCTTTCAATGTATCAATTATTTCTCTAAAAATGTAAACATTTATTAAAAAGTGTTGTAAATTTAAAATGAGTAATCTCATTGAAAAAAGATAATAGGAATAGTACTTACAGATTTTTATTTATAAGCTCAGTTTTAGCAGTCTCGAATCTATCGATCCAGTTATCGATTTTTTGGTTCAACTGATTTATTTTACTTTTTAATAGTTCTATCCAATTTTTATAAGATTCCGTAAAATTATAGAGTTTTTTGAATTTGGTAGCTAACTTTTGACATGATTCTCGTATTCCTTTGGCAAATTCTTCTGTCAGTTCATCATGATAATTAGCAGACATTTTAATAATTTATTTCTCAAAATAATTAAAATTAAAGTTTAAATAAAATGCAAATATGCATCAAAAAATAAAAATAATTTAAACTATAAAGTCATAAAAATATGTTTATATCAAATTTACTCATGGTTAAAGTTAAAAATAGATGATGCAAATAAATTGAAAAAATTACTTACATTCAGTAATCACAGTTTTTACTAGGAAAAATAAAAAATAAGAACTACTTTTAACAAATTACTTGATTTTTATGAAACAAAATAAATAAATATTAAATTATAGAACTGTAGTATAATGAAATATAAAATTCACTTTTAAAAATGAAATGCAGTCACAATGCACGTGAGAGAAAAAGCTATAAAAAAAATAATGGCGCGGAAAATCCTAGAAAAAAGTAAAAACGGAAGTGAAACTTTCCTTAAGGTACTAATTTCCGGTTCAAAAAATCAATTTCACACTTCAATATGATTCAAATATTCAAAATTTTATTAATAAAATAAATCCCAAAAAATTATTTTTTATTTTTGTTTATTAAACATAATTTAAAAAAACAATGAAAGTTTTTTTTATAATTCATATTAATAATTGCTTAAGGATATTGACTCGGGTGGTGCGGGGCAAAGGGAGGCATCCAATGCTTGCAATGTATAACGGTCAGAGTGACAACTGTTAAAACAAATAAATTAAAAAATATGCCTTTACAAATTAATTTTCAGTCTTTTTTTAACCATAAATAATTTCATTATTTATTAACTGAATTTATTATATCATTTTATTGACATAAATGTTTTTTTATACAATAAAAGTCAGCTTTAATATGTGATAAACGACGGCAACACAAGATAAACTGCAGTGTCAGTTTTCGCACTGTTTTGTTGTTTGCCTTGGCGGTACATAACTACGCAGTTTACATTATTTTATCTACATTTTAATTTTTTTTGTACATTTTAAATCATTAATAATAATTGAACAAACCGCAAAATTAATTTTACACAACGATTTAAATCGCGCGCGCTCTACAGCCTTGCCACATCTTTGTGATGTGCTTGATCGTTTGTTGACAAGAGAAGATATAAAAATCAATTACGTAAAAACTACACGGTCAAAGTTATAATCGTATGTTTAATCAAAATTATAAAGTGCCATTAATATATCTATTCGAGTTTCATAATTTTCTTTACATTTTTCCAAAAGTTATAACTGATTTTATTCAACGGTCCATTTAACCTAATGTATTTTGCTGATTTTCAAATTTCAATATCTTTTTAACTAAACGAAGGAAAATTCTGAAAAAAATCAGGTGTTATTTTTTCATTAAATAAAACCTGCTCACAATTTTTTTTAAATTCTTTGCATCTTGAAAACGGCGATCCAATATCCTTAAAGTGATGCCGAACGGAAATTTTTTGTATCTCTCTTATTTTTAGTGATCTTTTAAATGATATGATTGTTTTAATTAATTTAAAAAAAACAGTCATGTACCGGTGTTGACTACTAAAAACTAAAAAATACTGAAAAATATAATCAATTACGTAAATAGTTTCAAAAGTACGATAATTTTTCGTACTTTTGAAATTATTTTTGTAATTTTTTTATATTTTTGTCGTTTTTTAGTTTATAAAATTCTCCCATCTATAATCAACATCGGTACTTGGCCGTTTTTTCAAAATTAATTAAAATAATAAAATAATTTAAAATATCACTAAAAATACAAGAGAGACAGAGAATTTCCATTCGGCATCGCGTTAAGGTTGGTACCTCGAGTCACAGCAATATTTTTCTAGAATTCACTATAAAAACACTAAAAGAAAAAACACTTTGAATACAAACACACAAACTTGTCGTTGTACGGTTGAATTTTGGCGATAAGTGTTTTTATTTGTACGAAGTGAATGTATGAAGTGAAAAAAAAGTAACACCAAAGTCCCAGGATCAAAATAATTTGCGATTAAAATATGAACAAAACACCGACATCCCTCGAGGAAATCGAGGCAAGATGCAGTAACTGGATCAACGTGGACATGTCGCCAAACAAAACCGAAAGCACCGTCAAAAGCGTGAACGAGTACGAGGATTATTGTTACACGGACTCCGAGTTCGATTCTGTATCAGAATGCGGGAAAAAACGCCGAAAACAGGGCATGCAAATCAAAAAAGAGGAACTTAACCTCAACTGTGGTTGGAAGGATTGTGATTTTAACGGCAATTCGATGATGTTATTTGTTGATCATGTATCTCAACACTTGATAAATATTAAAATTAAATTAACAGACAACAATACCGAGGTCTATGTCTGTCAGTGGAAAGATTGCGCTTTTGAGAGCAGTGATTCTGATGAAATATCAAGGCACGTCAATTTTCATTCGTTTCACACGAAACTCAAGTGCATTGGATCCAATATTAGAGCACGAATTAAGTTACCTGTAAGTTTATCCTTATCATTAAATTATATAAACATATTTCAGTGCAAAATATACATATGGGAAATTCTCTAGAACCTTTAACTTTCAACTTGTCAAATTTTTAACAAACAAGTTTTAGCACATCTTAGTTTTATGATAATTATCATTTATTATTCATTTAAAATGAATAATACAAAGTCGAATAGTGATGAATTAGATGCGCGTAACTTTAAATTAATATTTAATTATAAAAACATAGATAAATATTACGTTTTTGATAGCTTTTCTGTTCTAATGTCAAAGACGTAATATTTTGAAACGATCTTTCAATTATTTAAGTAGTTTTTAATATACAATTTGATTTTATTGCAAGCACATATATTTTATTACATCAAGATACTGTGCAGTTTATCCAGAAGTATTAAAGTATTTTTTAAATATAAATATTTTCAATTACAAAATATATTACGTCTTTGAAATCAAAACTCAGGGACAGATTTTGATCATTTCTTTTAGCTTTCATATTAAATGTTCATCATTTGAATTGTGCTTATTGTATTTGTTAAGGTTGAAAGTAATGTTTATTAATTTTCTAATTGCAGTTTAACTCTGTGCTTATAAATTAAAAGTGTGCAAACCATAAAAACTAAAATCTTCAATTTAATAATCCACAAAATTGAAGTGAAATGTTTCTATAAATTCTTTCAAGTTACCATTATTACAAGTAAATTCAGAGTACATTACGAAGTAATGATTAAATTACAATACATGTACACAAAATAAACGTAATACAACATTATTTTTTAATATTTCAGGCTTGTCATCGAGATCCTGAGTGGAAAAACATAATTGACGTTCCCTCATCGCACGTTTGCCAATGGAATGAATGTTTGATGGTTTATAATAATTATTATAAGTATTTAAATCACGTGACGTTGCATGTCGAGGAAAATCCGAGAGGAAAAAATGTGCAGGGGGGCATTAAATGCCAATGGACTGGTTGCAATGGCAATTTTGGTACCCTGTATAAATTGCGAGACCACATGAGGTGTCATACGAAAGAAAAAATCGTCGCCTGTCCTCACTGCGGCGCTACTTTTGCTTCGAATACTAAGTTTCATGATCACTGCAGAAGACAAATACCTTTGGAAGGTAATTTTTCTTTATTACACTATATTTTAAAGTTGAAATATATTAAAGTTTTACATGTATTTACTTTCAGTGCAAGGTTTCCAATGTTCACATTGCAATAAGTATTATCCAACTGAAAACATCTTACGCGATCACATGAGATTTCACATATTCAGTTATAGATGTTCCATGTGTGATATGAGTTGTGAATCTCCGGCAAGTTTGGCAAAGCACATGCGTTACAGGCACGTGTCAACTAG
Source organism: Idris sp. 1 HC-2018 (assembly GCA_022817325.1). Lineage (NCBI taxonomy): Eukaryota > Metazoa > Arthropoda > Insecta > Hymenoptera > Scelionidae > Idris > Idris sp. 1 HC-2018. Next base: position 5,950 of record JABFPM010002516.1, on the reverse strand, counting down.
ACCGTACAAGTGTCAATTGTGCTCCCACGGGGCAAAGTCTCAGCAAGATTTGGACAGTCATATGACTGTACACATGACTGGACCAAATTTTCTTTGTAGTTACAAGGGTTGCACTTTTACAAGTAAAGGAGCTTATGCTTTGGACAGGTAATTAACTTATCTAGGGTTTTTTTTAAAATAAATACTTATTAAAAGTTTTTTACGATTTATATAATGATTTATTATGAAACTTGCAGACATGTTGAACGTGCTCACAATGCTGGTGCACGTTGGTACTGCTGTCACGAATGTCCAGAAAAGTATAAAAAAAGTTATCGATTAACTAAACATCTCAAAGAAACGCATAATTTACAATTGTTAAGTGGCCATAAAAGATTTCAGTACACAAGACAAGAGGATGGATTTTACAAATTGCAGATGGTTCGCTATGAAAGCATCGACGAAGAAAATTCAGCTCCAAGTGTAACTTATTCCGAAGAAGAAGTTGCTAAAAAGAAATTAAAACTTAATATTATTGAAACTTCGACTTATCCAAAAATAGAAGTAAGTAGAAGTTAAAATAGAATTAATGAATTTTTGTATATAAGATTTACTAAATAAAAGAAATTGTATTTTTAATATTGTATTGCCTTAAACTTTTTTACAGGTTGTAGAGTGTGATGAAGAAGAAGAAGAAGAAAAACCATTTGTTGAGTTGAAGAATGTAGTTGAAATATCACCAATACAGCCATTTAATATGGAACAAGTGGAAAGCAGCGAAGAATCACCGTCACTTCCAGTAGTGTCAAACATTTTGATTTCAATTGGCGAAATAGACGAGTTTGGAAACATCATTGAAAACAAAGTCGTTGAAGCTCAACAAACTTCGGAGTTACCTTCGTCATCAGAAGGGTTCATTATTTTCAACTGATTAGTGAGCTTTGTATTATAAAATTTGTTTCCTAAAAGAAAGGTATTTATTGTTAGATTTACAATTCATAAGTGCTGTGCTAGATTTTATTATTAAAAAAAATGATCAAAAAGAAAAACTATTTACTTGTTGTACGGTTGTATTTTAGATAATAATTTTTTGTTGCAAAAAATGTTTGGAATCAGTTGATAGTATTCCAAAATTTGTGATTGAATATATATTTTTGTACTGCTCTTTTTTATTTATACAAAACAATAAGTGAGATAAATGTAGATAAAAAATTATTGTTAGGCTCTTTTAATGTTCAAATTTTTAGTATTTCGTAGTAAATAAGAATCGAAATCACTTATTTTTATATGAAACAATTATTAGTATTAGTGTACATCTAAACTCAAAATTGACTTAACACGAACAAAAGAAATGTAAATTACATTAATAAAAATTCATTTTATAGAAATAAAATTTATTTCAAGTTTATAATAATTGGTAATACGTTTATTTGAAACCCTTTAATTATAAAATTCAAAGATATTTATTAAGTGCGTTTTATAATAATTTGACAAATAAAAAGTTTTGGTCGATTACATAAATGCTTTATTTTATGAAATTGATTGAGTGAAATAAGGTGCGGTATTTCCCCATCGTGTAGAAGGTTGACATTATCAAGTTACGTTTTTTAATCAAATTTTTCGATTATTTACAATGTTATTCAAATTTATGCAACAAAATTAACTTAATCTGTCTTTGCATATTAAAACCACAGATTAAATATTAATTTATGTTTTATTATCAAAATTTAAATTACAATTTCAAAGTAAAATGTAAATTACTATACACTTTTTCGATTTATCATAAAATGGTCATTTTGATCATTTTAAAGTAAATGCAAATGTTATACATTTTCCATGAAATGGCATTTAAATTCAGATTAACATAAAATTCGTAACTTGTATATTACAGTAGCGTTGTTTTTTTTTAATATAAAAAAAATTAATTTAATTAAAAGTCATTCAAATAATTAGTATTTAGTCTACAATTATTTACAATCACCTCAGAACTTTGATAAATAAATGTAAAAAACGTTACAAAATTATATTGAATTAAAAATATCATACGCATTCTACTTATAATACAATCCCTCTGAACACTTAGGCTTAATACAATGTTACATTTAATAATATCTTTTGATAAAAAAATTGTAATGTACATTAGTTTGATAGTTCTTTCAGGTACATTATAAATCAGCACTTTCGCATGAAGGTCATTCAACGTTGGCAGTTTTTGGCCAAAACATGAGCTTGTAAAACACACACGTGATGAGGGAGCCTAAAAATGGTCCCACCCAGTAAATCCAGTGATTGGTCCACTGATTGTTGATAATCGCCGGAGCCAAGGACCGAGCGGGGTTCATGCTGCAGCCCGTATAAGGTGCAATGGCAATACACAACACGAAAACCGTTAGGCCCGGTTTTAACGATGTTGCATCGGTGTTGGTGGAATTACGGTGGTCCCAAAAGCTGCATATCACAAACATCAGCAGCCCAGTTGCTATTATCTCAAATATCAGACCCTGAACGACTGATATGTTTTCAGCGATGGAAGTAACACAAAAGTTTTGGGTGGCGTTTGGATTGCCACCATGAATGTGTTCTTTGGGAATGCAGAGCTGAAATAATGATTTGTTTTAAAAAAATTGTATAATTCGTTAAACAAAAAAAGAAAAATGTAAAAGTTTTACGTGTATCAGTCCAAAACCAACAAATGCTCCAATAAATTGGCTAACCCAATAAACTAATGCTAGAGGAATAGAAGTCAATTGAAACACAATTGAACCTAATGTTACAGCTGGGTTTAGATGGGCGCCACTTATATGTCCAACTGCCTGAAAATTTTGTTATTAAAAATTATCATTAAAAATACGTAATGAATTGATATTATTTGTTTTTTCTAGTTCATACTTGAACAGCCATAAATACTCCAAAGCCAAAAGTAAAGGAACCTTGCCAGAGTGTGGCGTTACTTCCAAAACCAACGCAGCCCAAGCATCCAATGTACATCAAAATACCAGTGCCAATAATTTCGGCGATGCTTAATTGAACCACTTCTTTGAGTGGTTTATTTATTTTGAATGATTCAGAAAACCCTGAAACATAAAAAGGGATAAAATTGTAATTTAATTTTAAGTTAAAAAAGGTTACAGGGGACAAATAATAGTATATTATGCAACTAGGGACGAAAATAAGCATTTCCAGAGACGTCCGTTTTCATATCTAGTTTTATATACTTTTTTTCGCCACAAATGTCTAGAAAATAGTGTTTTTCCGCAATAGTAAGACGAAAGTGAGTCTTTTTGTTATACATTTTGTCTAAATTATGGAAAAATGTGTATATAAAAAGTGTGACAGAAAGACTCACTTGCGTCCCACTTTTGCGGAAAACGCTACTTTCTATGCAAGTGTGGCGAAAAAACTTATTTTTTAATTTTGAGTCTTCTAGAATTACTGAAGTGGATCAAAGTGTAGAATCCTGAAGTCGAGCTCATAGTGTATGGATACAATCTACTTAACCCATTTAGACGGTTGATCGTCTTGAATCGTCTTGAATTGTCTTGAGAAGAGTTTGGTGGGGATTACTGTGATAGATAGTGCTAAACTGTCGAGAGGAAACTGGCTTTCCCGTTAATAGGTTAAATTAAAAAGTAAGAATTTTAAAACAATTGACAGTTAACATTTTGAAAACGTGAGATTTAAAATAATTATGCGAGTACACGACTCAACTTTAAAAATTGATAAAATAAGATAAGCTATGCTATAAATAAATTTTTTTAAATTTATTTTCAAACTAAGAAAGCAGTTTTTAGTTGTAAATCTTAATATAATTTTTAATATATTATAAAAATTAATAAATAAATAAATAGTCAAATCAAAGGAGCAATAGAATGTCAAGTAACGTTTAATGATAAACAAATACATATAAAACATCCCTGTTAACCATTTGACAGTGTTTGCTTGCATTATCATTAAATTTAATCAAAAATAGTTAAAGTTGCGAATCTGGTGTCAAGTTTTAAATTTTTGTCCGAATTACGCAAAATGATAAGATAATAAAGTAGCAATTGGGATTAATTTGTTTCGTGTGCTATAAATTATATGTAAAGCATTGGATTTTAATTTTAAAGGGGGCGTGTCTTATTTAAAAATATTTTTTTTATCATTAGAACAAAGTTTAATATCTAATTTACAGATAAAATACATTAATAAATAACACTCAGTTGTAATTAATTGTTAATACGAAATATATAAGAATAAAATCATTTCTGTACTTTGAAAAAATAAAATAATTGTACTCTGTTTTTCATAAACAAATTGAAAATACTTAAGTGAAAATTGGAGCATAATAACGATTACAATCAGTCAATCGAACTGTAGTGTTTTACGATTCAAAGAAAATATTTCTACTAAGAAAAACACTTGAGAATCATGTATTGAATTCTTTGGATCAATTTGAAAAAACATATCAAAGTTAATTACAAATAATAACAAAATAAGTATGCTCTCATGATACAAGTTTAGACTACAACTAATGATATATTTAATTGTTATCAATGTTTTTAAATTTATTTTATATTCAAAAAGTTGTAGAAAAATATTTAAAAAGAAATAAATAAAAAACAATTTAAGATATTTTAAGATATTTAAAAAATTAAAAACAAATTTCTTTTCACCTCTTTAAAACATTTTTGCGACTAAAAAAGAAACTAATATAATTTTCTGTTTATCATGAAAGTCAACATGTCTAAAATTTAAATTGTCCCCGAAAGTTTTACGTTTTCAAATGTTTTGAATGAAAATTTTGTCTTACAAACAATTACAAAGATTTGTCAACTTTAAGAATGATAACGGATAACATTGTTATAATTGTTTTCTGTGATGTATATATAAAAACTATGAATACGAGGAAAAATTGAATATAAACAATAAGTGGAACTTTACCTGGTTAAATTATAAAATATTAAAGAAAAAAAGAATTTGTGATAACTTGTTTAAAAATTATTTCATTGTTCAATGTTCCAATGCTTCTTACACTATTTTATTTAATTCTTTCGAAGATTTTTTTCTGTAAATTTTAACGCGTATAATAACAAAAATTTTAGCGCATTAAATTGTAACATTTTTTAATTAAAATCAAAATTTCTCTAATTTTCCACTTACACTTTTTATTATTTGAATTAATGTTCATTTCAGCTTTCTGATGTTCAACTGTACTCCTCATTTCGATTGAGGTTCTTCCGTTCGTGTCCATCGTATCTAATTGATTTTGATCGGTCGTTACACTGTAAGACTTTTTCTGTTTCATAATAACAAAATGGCATATCAAATATGACCTTGCTATATCATTGTTTCTTCAATTCCCCAATCTGAGTCAATTTCATCAGTCAACTACTTGTTATTATGTAATAATTTGCACTGTTTTACAAAACCAGTTTTTTTTTCGAACTTTTCTTTGAGCTTTTTATAAAACTGTCTACAACAGCTTGGTTTGGGTTGTCATGCATGGCAATCTTTGCCGTCGATTTGATGACTAAAAATTCTATTTTTTTCAGAAAAATATGAAATTTTAATTTCAATTATTTTCTATTGTGAACTTGCTGATTGGCCAGATAGCACTGGAAGTGTTGCCTGAGTGATACGAATTATGTGAATTAGCGCATCGTCCGCAAAGCACTGAATTGCTCTGCTTGTTTCTTATTTTATATATATCTATATATACAAACATGTGTTTGTAAGTTCGCGCATGTCTTCTTTACTATAAAAACGGTGCGACACGTTTTCGAACATTATTTCGAGCAGACAGATATTTTAGGATTTTCCGTCGAGGATAGAAAATATATGCAGAACACATTTCTTGTTTTCATCATTGCATTCTGATTAGTTATTACAAAAATTTCCGAATTATCTTGGTTTGATAAAAATATCAAGATTAATTAAAAATCGGTGATAGAAATGTTTAATGTGTTCTAAATGTGGTTCGATAAATATA
>JABFPM010002515.1:0-16488 GCA_022817325.1 Idris sp. 1 HC-2018 | reverse complement strand
GATAGTCTTAAATTTTCAAAAATACAAAATTATATACGTTGTACTTAATTATGTGTAGCAATCAATGCACTTACGGATAAAGCTAAACTTTCAACGTAAGTGTAGATATTGCACCATAATATTTATTTATCTAAAGTTCAAAATTTTTTTCGGTTATATAGAATCTACACACTGAAAAAACAGGTACCTGGGATCAAGTGAAATATACTTGAATGAAGTGAAAAATATGATCAATCGTATTGAAGTATATCGTATATTTGACTTATGTGACAGTGAAACGCACTGAATTCAAGTGAAAATATACTCGAGTCAGGTATATTTTTGCAAGTATATTATATACTTGGATACAGTACGAAATTTTTTACGAAAAAAAAAAAAAAAAAATGAAAATCGAGCTCTTGTAAGTACTTTTTGCCATTGAGAAGAATCAAAATCTATTTAGAGAAGTAATTTTTACAGAGAATTCTTTAAACATTTTTGGAACGATGTGGTAAAAATTCGAGGTGGTAAAAATTTTTTTTCCGAAAATGTGTAAACAATTGTTCATAGAAATAACTTTTCTTAATTGATTTTAATTCTTTTTAATGACAAAAAGGGCTTACAAGAGCCGGATTTTTGGAATTTCTTGTTATATTAAAGTAATTTACAAAAAAGTGACTCCGTGACTTTAGCACCGATATTTCACCTTAATAAGTAGTTTAATCTTACATAGTTATCTATGTTCAGTATTTTTTAATAATGATAACGTTTTATAAATATAAAATAATGATTGATTTTTTAAAGCGAAAAAATGGTGAAAGATATCTTTTTTAATTTAAATAAAGGATATTTTCGACTAGAAAATTATATGTAACAGATATTTATTTACGTTTTGGACGAATGTTTAAGCCATCCTCAGAAATAATTAATATTAAAATTAAAAATAAGATGTTTACAAAAGAAATTTAGATAATAAGACATATTATTATAAGAGGGACATCTCAGAAAGGCTGCATATTAAAGCTGAACAAATTATAGTTGGCGCAACAATCTTTATTGCTGTTTTATTATTAAACAAGTCTAACGTATTTGTGTTAAATTGACCGAGTATATATACTTTTGATTCATATTTTATGTGTGACGATGAGAAATTCTGTAAATATGTTTTTTTTTAGGAGTTAGATTAATCTTTATGATTAATGATAGATTAAGTTTTTGCAGTTTATCAAACTTTTGACTTTTATTTATGTGTTTAGAAATAAAAATTATTTACAACATGATTTGTCCCCAACTGACCAGTAAATTTAGAAAAAGGAAAGTTAAAACTGTACCTGAATACAAGTGATCTCCTTTTTCTCTGAAATGATGATGCCTCATCGAAACATCATCGTCTCCCGGCTGATGCAATTGTGGTATTAAATTCAACCAGACTGCCATTTTGTGGCCCCGATAGTGGCTTTTCATTTTTGGCTTTTGGGCTGTAAATAATGTTTGTAAGGGAGTTAACTACACGTGAATTGTGGGTTTTTAATTAATTATATTATATTTACCTATCATTAAATATTGCTGCGTCATATTACTGCCAGTCTCATACTGTTCCCATGTTAAGTTTCTAAATTTCGTTTTTTCCTTAATTGTTGCATAATCGACAGATTCTATATTGTGCGGCTCGTTTGGGTTGCCAGTTTTTGCGAAGTTTGTAAAAAACGTAAGCATCACCTCGGCAACGCCTTGGTCTTGACGTGAAAAATTATGATGAAAAATGTGTGTGAAATTCGTGCCACTGGCCGCGGACGGCTTTCCACCCGCGACCAGTGGCAACCCGAATATGTAAGGTATATCTTCTCCTCGAACGCTGCCTAAACGCTGAAAAAAAGTACAATTTTTTATAAATAATAGTTTGGTCAAGAATTAATTATTAAATACATTCAAAATTTCGTGTTGAAAGACCATTTACTGCAATAAAGAGCTTATTTTAAACTTTCTGTTTTTAAAAGAAAGGTAAAATACATTACTGGTCAAAAATGTAGGAATCTTTAAAAGCGTTAAATTTTGTTGATCACTTCTGATTGTAATAATATCATCATTTATGCGGATAATAACAAATAATTTTGTTTGTTTGGAAGATTGAAATTTCAACTTTTAAATTATCTGGTAAAAAAGTACTATGCTTGATTCTAAGGGTTGTTACGTCTGTAAAATTATCTATAATTTAAACAAAATAATAGGGTTTTTGATCATTTTTAAGAGAGTTATGGCATTTTGAGATTATCTATCTAGAAACCGAGTTATTTTGAATTTTAAGACGTAACAGCCCTTACAATCAAGCAAAGTACTTTTTTACCAGAGAATTTGAAAGCTGAAATTTCAATCTTCCAATCAAAGAAATTATTTGTAATTATCTGCATAAATGATGATATTATTTCAATCAGAAGTGATAAAAAACATTTAACGTTTATAGAGTTTCCCAAACTTTTGAATGTTAGCTTAATATTTTAATTAATTTTGATCCTGACTTTCTTGATTTTCAATCTTTTCATCTAATTTGTATAAAGTCTTTCATTAATGATTTTGTTTGACTACAAATCTTAAATATTTGTGCAATCTAACCCATGCATATTAATTAGTTGGAATAGAATAAGATAAAATAAATTTCAATATTACAAGCTCTTCGTTTGTAAAATTTCGGTTTGAATCAAAATGAGATGTCTGAGTGAGAGATAAATTATGCGAAAACTGCACTATAATTACGCCAATTACACTAAAGAAGGAAAGTTACTTGTTCACTAAATTATAGACATTGAAATATTGGTCTTAACTTTGGTCAAAACTTAGCAAAAATATTTAGCTAATTTTAGCTTGTCACCGGGTAGATCGAATTACCGACAAATTGGGATGTCAATGTGAAAATTACTTTGTAAAACTATCTCTACATGTAAATATCATATTTATCTTATAATTTTGTACAAAATTTGTCTGCTCTTTTTTTTTAAATTCTCAAAGCTTTGTTATACGTAAAATTAATTAATGGCGTTTAAAAAAAAAACAGTGTGCTTTTATGAAATTCATGATAAAAATATTTCCTTTCTTATTGAACTTTATAAATTGTAAGATAATTATACAAATAATTAATGAAGTATAAAAATAGTTAAATTTTAATCAACTTAAAAGAAAAAAAGAATTTTCAATAACAGCCTTTGTTAAGCAGTGTATACTTATATATGTATATATGTATATTAAAGTGGCCGAATAAAAAAATAATCTCAGATAATGATTTCAAATGTTTCCTTGCACCAGAAAAATAAGTTTACCAGTATAGGTTTAGTTAGGTCATAGTGATATTAGGTGCCTCAAGTGGATTTAAAGTTGAAAATAATAATTTTTTTCAAACAATATGCATTTTATACATATGTGAATTGATGGTTTATATTTTTATACAAGGAATTTTGTCATCAAATGATATCCAATTTATTTGTTGTTTCAAAAAACATTTTTACTTGTTCATTTTTATTTTATTTTTTTTAATAGAAATGCCTATATTGATGCTTCAAAAAATGATAAATATTCATAACTTTTTTCTAACTGAACGGAATCGCTTGAAATTTTAGGAGCAAGCTACCCTTAATAAGCTTAATTTGTTCTAAAATTTTCAAGCTTGGGTGAAAACCCACCTAAAAAAATTGTCGAAAAGTAATGGTATATATATATAAAGGCTGGAGCCCAGAGCCACGTTTTAAAAATTAATTTACATAATTACAGCACATGTTGTTAGGCTTTGAAAAATTAATGAACAGTGTAACAATTTTCTTTCAATCACAAACTTCATTTCTGTTAAATTTATTAAATAAACTATTATTTTATAAAAATTTGACAATTGATTCTAATTTTCCAATATTTCTTAAAATAGAACTGATTTTTGATTTTTTATATAAATTATCAATATTATTAAACAATTTTACAGTGAGTAGCTTTATCCACAAACACATGGGTTTTTTGCTTTTTTAATTGTTATAACGATTAATATTTAATAATATTTCTAATCTAACTTACATAATTAAAATTGGTGAATAATATACTTTCAGTTTTATTTTATAAATCCGAAAATTTTATAGCGTCCCTAATAACCAAGTTTGCATAATGTTTGCATAAAATATGCAGAAATGTTTGCACAAAGTATGCATAATGTTTGCATAATGTATGCTCAAAAGTTGCCCAATTCTAAGTCCGAAATTTGCACAAAATTTTAGCAGACATATATTTTTTTCAAACTTTATTTTTTATAAATGTTTTAGTATTTTGTAGTAAAACTTTTGAATTTTGAAATTTGAAAAGATTGTTTGCAGTTTAAAAAATTATGAAAAGTATAAATAACACTTCAATTAAACAACAGAATTTCTCAAATATTAATTTTTTTTATTATGTAATTTAACTACAACGTTCAAGTTTGTCGGCTTATGCGATATAAAAAACGACACATCTCAATAATTCAACTTTTAATAATATAATTACTATAAAAACGCCACTGATCTCACAGAAAAGCAACTGTCATTAAATGATTTTTTCAAAAGCGGCATTAAGACTTTTGAACATTCTTCTAACAGAAATGTAATTTTTTGATATCCATTTATTTTTGTACAGTTTTGAACATTAGACTTCAATTTGTTTGAACCACTTTTATTGAAAAAAAACACATGAATTAATGAAGTTAAAAAAAATATTTGTTTACGTCTGCCAAATTGCACTCAAACTGAAATTAGTTATTAGTGGTCAAGAAACAAGATTTTCAAACTGTTCCAAACATTTTATTTATTGAATTTCTTTTGATATATTTTAACTATTTTCAATTCAAATGTAATTTGACAGATGTAAACAAATATCTTGTTAACTTTATTAATTTTTGTAATTAGTAAAATAAAAGTTGATTAACAAAAGGTAAAGATTATAATATTTAAATTTGTGCAAGAATAATTTTGTAACATCAAATGCCTGTCCAGTGCACTGTCAAAAGTTTTGGTGGACATGTTATTTTATTAATTGATTATATTTGTTTGCTATATGCTGCAGTTTGGTAAGTACTTTTGTCATCAAATGTGAAATCATTATAATGTTTTCATTTTTCAGTCGGCATAAACTCTCAATAATGTCTGAAACTGTACAAAAATAAAAGAATATTAAAACATTAAATTTCTGTTAGAAGAATGTTCAAAAGTCTTAATGCCGCTTTTGAAAAAATCATTTAATGACAGTTGTTTGCTGATTGCATTGCTGTGAAATCTCTGGCGTTTTTAATAGTTATTATTGAGATGTGTCGTTGTTTATACCACAGAAGCTGACAAACCTGAACGTTGTAGTTAAGTTACAGAATACAAAAACTTAATCTTTAAGAAACGTTGTTGTTTAATTGAAGTGTTATTGTGTATTTAAAAATTAATACATAAAATAACATTTGAACAATTTTATAATTTCTGAGACATTTTATACTTTTCATAATGTTTAAAAACGGCGAACAATTTTGTCAATTTTCAAAATTCAAAAATTTTACAACAAAATACCAAAACAGTTTTAAAATATTTATATACATTTTGAAAAAACTATATGTAAATGTTAGCTAAAATTTTGTGCAAATTTCGGACTTAGAATTGGGCAACTTTTGAGCATACATTATGCAAACTGTGTGTAAACTGTTTGCATAAAGTTTGCGTAACAGCTGGTTATTGGGGAATATAAAATTTAAAGAAATTTTTTGTTTTCATATAAAATTTCAGTTCAAGTGGAATTCTGTCAAACAGCTATATTCAATTAAAAAGCAAGTCTTTGATAAGAATGAATGTCTATATTTCCTAGTTTATTAATCAAGAAATTTAAGCCCTGAGATGGTTTTAGTCACTGTTTATTAATCTTCGTGTAAAATGAAAATATATTTTTTTTACAAATATGAAATATTAATTTTTATTGTGGCTTCTATTAGAACTAAAATAATAGAGCAGCTTTATTCTTATTGCAAAGAAAAAACATTTTGTTGTTTTCGTATTTTCTAAACAAAAAAGAAGTTATGTTTGTGTGAATGAAATTGTGTTAATGTATTATATTAGTTGAGGTTTCATTTTATAAAAGAAACTTGTTGAAATTATAATATCTCTTTGATGAGTTGTTGAATCCATAAACTGAAGAAGTGGACTACAATTTCAACGTTTCAAGTGTAAACAGAGTAATTCCCTGAAGCTAAAAGGAGTAGATAATAGTAGAGAAGCTTAGATGTATCCATTTGTCAATATTTGTTTGGACGTACAATTAATGTTATCAATACAACCTTTTTTACAAACAATGCATTTTTTCTTATACATAAAACCCTATAGTTATTATTATTATTATTATTATAACAAAAAATTTAAATTAAATTTCATTGTTTTATTGTAATTCAAGAAAATCATATTTCTCTGTTTTTTTGATAAAATTACACGTAAAGAGTCGATAACAAAAGATAAGCTCGCAAAGAAATCAAGATTCAATAGTCAAAATACAAACAGGGTAAAGTTAATTTTCAAAGTCAGTTTCGTTTGACTTGTTCGGTAAATATGGATGCAATGTTCAGAAGGAAATTCCTATTGGAATTCGAGTTTACACAGTAAGACTTGTATCTGTACATAAACATTTCTCAAACTTATTATTCATTCTGAATCCAGGTTTATTTAAAATGTAAACTAGATTTACAAAGAAATTTGTGGCTTTTCAGTTGTAATTATAATATTTCTTATTTTATGTTTTTTTGTTTGTAGAAAAACAATCAGACGAAAACATTTAAATTAATTTTACTTCTTATTTAAAAAATGAATGGTATTAAATTACAAACCTGAGGATAATCGCAACCTTTGGTCTGATAGCTGAAGTGAAAAAAATAGGTTCTGGCGCCCCGTCGTGCATGATAAAAAGCAACCCTTATGAGTGGTGCAACTGTGTGACCATCGCTGAGAGCTTCCATAGTGCTCTCACGGATGTTGATTGGGTGCAAAATTGGCTTATCCCAGTCGGTGTATTCATTTCTCACCGCAGAAAATATTTCATTCAAATGGTAGACGTAAGCGTTTCTTATAAAAGTTCTCAAAATCCGATTACGTCGGTCTTCCTCGAAACCATACTGAATGTCGTTGGCATTAAAATCTAGGTAGGATTCTGTTGTAGATACTCCAAGGATCAAAGGAACCTTTATGAAAGCGTCACTTTCTCGTTCCATGTCCAGTCCAGGGTCGGGGTTCTTTTGGTCTACGGGCAAGCCGGGACCTATTCGAGGCATGAACCTACGAGGAAAGTGTAGATAGCAACTATTATCAAATTGCTCAGAGTCAATACTTGGTCAAAAAAGTTACTCATATAAGTGAATTGAATTTAATATTACTTATACAAAAATAAAATTAATTTTTTAGTACATTTTAATATTCTGAGTAAATATTTTAAAATAATTTCTTACAAATATAATGTTAAAATTTGGATGAAGAATTGTTTTATATTTGATTTAATAATTATTGGAACATTTTGTATTTAGATATTTTAAAGTATAATTTTATTTTCCAGCATTTTTGAAAACTCGTTTGAGAAATAATTCAGACGAATGATTTGGATCTTTGGATCTTTGTAAGTTGTCAGAGGTTGATATGAAAACACAAAAATGAGTTTAATAATATATGAAATGTGAATATTGTAAAAAATTGCGAATGTTTAATGTACATATCCGAATCCTTCGCCTGTCGAAATGTCAGAAAGTACAAATTCCACTCGGCTCATAAAAAGAGCGTTACTTTTCTGTTCACGCTGCGCAATTTTCATACACCCGAATATGCACTTTTTACAACTTTTTTTTTAGATTTGCACAACTCTGAATATGGAATTCAGAGGTTTAAACTTTTTTGAATTTATTTTTTTGTTTTGGTCTTTAGTTTAAAGTCAAATCTGAATCTTAATGTTTCATAGTAAATTTAATGACAATTTTATATTATTTCATTAAAAAATATCTTCATTATACGTTATGTTAAATCGAAATGAAACATTTTTTAAATCATTCTGTCAAATTAATGTAGACATTTTTTGTCAAAAAGAAAAATAGGGATTATGATTGTTGTTTTATAGAGAGCTTGTCCATTGCACCTAAAACTCGTCTGTGTATTGACTAAATTTATTTTCGTACAAAATTTCAGAAGAACAGACGTGTACAATTGATCATGTAAGCAGAAAAAAGTAGCTTGCAAAGATGTGACCTAGCATAAATAAATGCTGGTGTAAATTTTGCGAGATAAAGCACGCTGTTGGGAGTTTGATTTTTTTGAAATTTTAGTTAAGTTGACAAGTATAAATACGGAACTATAAACAATGATGAAAAGCTGCAAAGTTAAGTATACAATATAAAATTTTTTGCAAGCAAAATTTACTTTACTTTTTTCATATATACAAATATTAACAAAAAACATTTTACACAAAATGTTGTTATCTCAAAATAATTTTAATTTCTCGTTCAATTTTATAAAAGCATAGTAAACAATTTTGAAAAATTCCATGTTTACTTATCGAATTATTAGTAGAAAAGCTTTTTTGGTTAAATGATTTAATTGATTTGAAGTTCAACAAGCAATTTATATTCTGCAAATAAATTTCAGCATTAAAAAACACAGTAGATTTTTAATACAATAAAAAGTATTTGTACAAAAGCTCTGAATATTAATTATTTTAAACGGATAATTGTATAATTATTCCAATCACATATTTTAACTATTACAATTGTAATGCATCGAATGTTCCCTATTATGTAAAAATTTATTGAAAACTAATTAGATTTTTTTTTATTTTTACAACAATCTTAACAGATTACACATTTTATCTTATCATTATAACTTTTCTTTTATAAAATTACGGTAAAACGATGAAAGAATAAGACTATGTTTTTAGACCATTACATTTCTACTCAATTCAGCTGTTCTTAAAACTTTTCCACGAACACCTTTGTCTTGAAATTGAACGCATTTTTCCGAAATCTGATTGAAAATCCGATTTAACTATTAAAAGTGGAGCATTATTCAACATTTATACAATAGAATATATAGATTTACGAATAACTTTGTCAGATGAAAAATATGAAAGCTATATTTCTTTAAATATTTCGTTTTTTATGAAGTTGAATGCAATTTAAAATTTACATACATTAAATATTATATGTAATATAATTATTTAACAGATCGGAACAAATACAATTATAGTTGTTGATATAATCAATGTTTTAGATTTGACGTGAAACTTCATTATTCCGTTAAATTGAATATAACAGCGGTTTCCAATAAGTTTTAATCTTAATAATATTATGCGTTTCAAAGTTTAATCAAAGTTATGCGAGAGAAGGTGCTACGAATGGACCTACGAAATTGTTTCACTTATATATATCAAGTTATTGTTTTTCAATATTAATTTTACTCCGGTTAAAGCTGAGTAAAATACCTTGAAAGCAATGAAATTGTACACGTATGTTATTTTTTTATACTTTTGTTTGGTCAAGATTATCAAAATGTATTGCTACTTTTACGATTCAAATGGCCCATCAAATCCATAATTTGTATTATATATTATACGTGGATTTTCAAGATTAAGTGTTTTTCAATTTATCAAACATTCTGGTCGACTTATTTTCATTTATTAATTTCAAAGGGAACATATCTAATTTATTGCATATCATATTAATGAAAATGTTTTATGCAAACAGTAAATTATTTAAATTGAAAATATTTATTTTTCATTTTGTTAAAGTGATTTTAAACAATTGTTTTTTAACCACTTTAATTTGTTTTTATTTGGCACTTTCGTATACAAAACTAAGTCAACTTTTGGAAATGAAAACGCGTAAAAGTATAAACAATTTTTACGAGCTACCCCCCCCCCTCATTTTTATTAATGGTTGTGAAAATATTTCGCCCTTGTGCGAAAAGTTTTTGTGAAAATCGGTGGAAGCAAATAAAGTACCTCTCGTAATTTTATTAGGATGGTTACCCAACAACAATAAATTTCAAACTTGGAGAGTCGATGAAACCGAAAATATTTATTCAATACAGAGGAGATTTGGTGCCGATATACTTTACAACCGCAGATGCAGACGTGAATAATTTGAATTTGCATGCAACCACGCAACCGCATTATAAAAAATTCGATTTAAGTTATGATTTTAATACAATCGTTATTAACAAGCTCTGCGTTGCCTGAAAGCAACTTAATAAAGAAGAAAAACTCAAAAAAAAGATAATGCATTGCAGCAATAATTATTAATCAGTTTAAGTTTATAGCTAATTTTCAACGTTTACTGCCATTAACACAACAGATTTTATTCATTGCAGATTTAAAAATCTTAAAAAAAATTGTAAAGTTGATGATTTAACTGAAAAGTTAAATCATAGCAAAATTAAATTAAAATTCATTACACACTAAGCATTTTCATTTTGAATTCATATAATTGTACTAAACTTTTTGAACTCATTTAGTCGGATTTGAGTTGTGCAAGCCCTTTATATGTAACTATTTTCGTTTGTTTAAATTTAATTAACTCGTTGATTAAAGTTATCGTGCGCTACATAGCAATCGTAATGATGCGCTTTTTCGTCCACTTTCTATTAAATAAAATTGTATTTTACTAAAAATAAAAAAAGAAAAAAAAGAAACACAAAAATAACAAAAAAAAGTATGGTACACATCACGGTTGGCTGTAGATTTTGAACCGTTTCGAAAGTGGATTATTCTTCTGTATCGAATGTAAGTACTGTATTGATTATCTGGAAAAACACGTTATACTGTAGGACTGTACAAACCCATGCGCTAAAGATTAAAAGCACGTACTTGTTGTAATCCAAAGATCAAGTGTTCTGATAACGCTTGAACGTATTAAAAGATAAGAATGAAAAATTGTTTCCTGCACTTTTCTCGTTTACTTTATTCTTAATTACTTTAATTATGTATGTACAGTTGTGGTGCAACGTGCTCTTTAAAGGGTTTGCACTGAAAATGTAATTACGCGCTTGCTTTTTAAAGAAACATTACACAGAATGTGCGCTCTTACTCGATTTCCGGCAGTTCCACGTCCATCAACATTTTCAGCGGAACTTTTCGAAGACACTCGGCGATGTCTGTGTTTCCCTCGTGACGACATTCCAATTGCTCGGCAACTTTGATTCGCAAGTCATTGGGATCATGCACAGCTGCCCAAGGGCTTAAAGCTGACCCGCTCAGCAGTATCACCCGGTGAAACAGACCTGAAAATAGTTTGTCGGATTTAATTCCAACTGTATATACATATATATATATATATATAGATAGATGTAATCATTGCTCTTTTTTTGTCGCAACGGAAAAATATACATGTAGAAATATGTTATTTAAATGTAAAATTCAAACGAAAGAGTTATCTTATAAATGATTCGCTTTTTTTCATTTCGATTACATGTATGCAAATTCAAGAAATTTTTATGAGAAATTGTTCGATCAAAATAGAGTTAATTTAAGCGAAAAATTTGAAAAATGATAATATTTAAATTAAGATTTAAAAGTATAAAGTAAGGTGAAAACTTGAAATAAATTTACAAATCTAAAATACAAAATTTAAAAAGATGTTATTGGATTTTTCGAATTAAAAACTGTTCAATACGGTTTTTGCTATAATTATACTTGACTTTGAAATTGTTCTGAGGAGAAAAAATGTCTTTCATTCATTAAATGTACTTTGTCGTAAATTGATAATAATACGTATTTCATTGTCTTGTATTCAAGAGTAACGAGCTTAATTACATTTTCTCACCCGCCCAGGGAGAACCACTTAATATTGTAATTTAAATTCTACTTTAAATGACAATTAAAATCTCATGGAATAAATATTATTTTGCCTGTCAAAATGCAGGTATATTGTTTCTGCAGTTAAACAGTAGATTTTTGTATGTGACAATATTTTTATACATTGTAAAATACATTTTGCCAATTTATAGCCAATTTTAATCTAAAAAAATGCCCTTTTGCCAAATCCCAATATTGATGGTCCGCTAAAATGCCAGCCAGTATTAATACTGAATCTTTACAATAGAAAAGATGTATGGCTTGAAATTGATGGGTATAATTGCTGAATAAAGTCATAAGAAAATGATATATGTCAGCCATTAATTGAATAAAGAAATAAGAAAAAAAAGACCAATTATTTTAAAACAATAACAAAAAACAAAATTTATTAATTAAAAACATAAAAATTTTGAATTTTCAAAATAATCGCTGTTTGTATTACGTTAATTGAAATAAACATTAATTTCAGATGGAAAATATGCACGATGAAAAATGGTCGAGGAAATTTTTGGGGGATTACAAAACAGACCTATAAAGCTTGTCAAGAACTGGACAAAGCGAGAGAAATGCATTTGTGCGTCTTTTTTCTTTGTTTATAATTAGTTGCGTTGCGGCTCGTATGTCATTTTGTATTCGGTAATCCATTTCTATTTGGTCATAACGCTTTTGCGTGTTGCTTGCTTTATTGCTGCTATTAAAAGATGACGCGACGGTATCGGCAACTACATATCTGTAGTCCCTGGAACGGTGCCAATGTTGATATAACAAACGTAACTGATAGACAAAGGGCCGTGAGCCAATTACCCAAAATCTGTCTCTCTTTTGTACCTATTTTGGCCAAATTCCACGATTTTAGACTCAGCCATTCGCTACTATTCGGATGAATAATCCAATGCTACTGGCATCAATTTCCTTTTTTTATTTTATTTTATACGTGATAGATGTTTGCTTACGCTAAAAAGCAATGGTAATTTAATAAAACCCGTTTATTTATCTCCGATTATTAACGGTAATTTATGACAATACACGCTTGAGAGAATAAATTTAACAAATTATTATCGCAAATAATAATTACCTCAATTTGTGTAATGAATATAAAAAAAGGGAGAGAGAGAAATATTGGAAAAAGCCAATATTGGATTAATTTTGTTTTGTTTTTATTATTTGAAGCAGTATATTAGGTCCGTCAAGCTACACCCTGGAAATCTTGAAATATTAAATAAAAATAACCATAATTTTGTGCTAATTATGTGCTAATTTTGTGCTGATTTAATGATTTTGTACTCAATTGAAAATCCGTCTAATACATACCTCTAATCCCCCAGCTCAACATCGAGCTACACTCCGGTATACGAATTTATATGAAAAAATGATTTTTAATAGACGTAAATTTTGTGCTATTTATGTGCTACAAGTATATCATAACTATAATCAGTACTATGCTCTCAGTAACCATATATCATTACTATGCTCAAAAACATTTTTTTACATGAGCAACTTTTTATAGCCAAATGAAGACTCCGGGGTGTAGCTCGATCATGCATATATCTTTGGAACCAAACCGAAGTTTCTGTTACAAATTATTACATAATTTTCTGCTAATTATGTGCTATTTTTGGAATTTTATCTGAAGTCAATCCTATTGAATGTCACAGAATTAATTAAAATTGATTTTTTTTATTTTGTTTTGTTTGAAATAAATCCGATGAAAAATCATAGAAAAAATTGGCATTGTATTTTTTTAGATCGTGTCGTTAGAGCTCAAACATAACTGGACTTAGACAATTTTACATTATTTCGTGTTAATTTTTGCTAGTATTGAAAAATTGTTCGCATAAATTTTATTGGAGTAGAATATAATTTCGTAAATTTAATGTTTGATTTTGAGTAAATGCATTCGGATTGTGATTTTTGTTTAAAATTATTTCATAATTGGTTAAATACTGTGTGTTATTTTGATAAATTTAACCAATTTAATTATATTTCTCACCTTATTTCATTCAGAATGTGTTTTTATATTTAAAAGCATAAAATCTATACTTATGTGATTATTATGTTTCACTTAAAAATCAGTTGCGTCTGTTTTTTCTTTTAGTATCGTGAAAAAGATTTTTATCTCTTGGTATTTTTTGATTTACCATGCTACAGTCAAATTTTAAATTTTAAATATTATTAATTATATAAAAAGAATTATGTACATAGTTGTTCATTGCGAATTGTGAGTAGCAGGTAAGTATCTAAATTTTTTGTATAAATATTTATCTATCTATATTATTTATTTTTTTAACTTTAAAATTCTTAAAACTAGCATTAATTAATATTTTAAATAGAACAATCAAAATTGTCATTACGCTGTTTTTAAAAATTCAAACTTATATGCTCTTATTTTTTTTCATAAAATTTATAAAAATAACAAACATTTTTTATTATTAGGATCATGGCTCAAATCACCTTAACAATTAATATTAAATGAATTTTAGCTATCTGAGCATAGCCATGATATTCACGTTGATATGTCTATGTTGTTTCCATTTAGTTACTTTTTACCAGTATTTTATATAAATCTACCTTTCTATCTTAATGCGTATACACATGTTAAAATTGGCCTTTTCTTTGACTTCTTACGATTTCTGAGTGATTTCTCATCTTATTATTTCATACATTAAATTTCTTCAGCACCTGAAACTTTGCTCCGAAAAATTATAACGTAGTAAACTCTTCAAATACTTTTTACATTATATAAAAGTATCAAACAATTTCTTTGGATTTATGCAGATTTTCTTTTAAATCTTCAGTAAGATTTTTTTTACTTATAATTCGAAGAAACATTGTAAAATGAGAAGAAAAGGTGGCGAGCACAACTTTGTCATGTTTAATATTATTTTATTCTATTTATTTTACTTTTAGACAATTTTCATAAATACTTTAAAGAAATTAGTAAAAAGATTTTTTTTGTATTTGAAAAAGTAAAATTTTTTGAAAAATTAACCTCAAAAGAACCATAAAAATTAAAAAATTATTCCGATTGCATGTATAAAAGTTTATTTTAATAAAATCTTAATTAAATATTTTTACTTGCGAGTTTCATGTAAAGAGTTTCATTTATTATCTTAAATTCAATATTTTAATTTGATTATTATCTTTCAGGAAAAAGTTAATCTTGCTGTTTGTGAAGATAAAGTCATTGATTGTGATGTCTCAAAATCTTTGAATGAAAGTGGCTTCAATTCTTCAATAGATAAAACTATTGTTGTTATTAACTTTAGCCGAAACGAATTTGAATCTTTGATGACCGAAAAAACTTATTTGGAAACAAATTCTTGCATTCTGGCAAAGAAAACTCTGCGAAGCTACAAATGTTTTATTTCAGAAGTAGGGCAAGAAAAAGTTTTGGATAAATTGTGGGAAGAACACAGTATCATTATTTTCAATTTGAAAGAGGTAGAATTTTCGAAAAAAAACACAGCTTCGTTTTCGGGTCATTGTGAACCTGGCATTATAACAGGTGCGATTTCCAACACGACTTCAGAAATCATCAAAGCGACTTGTACCCTACAAGTTGAAGAAGTACGTGGAAATTGTGGTACTAGACGTTCAAGGGAGCCAATGAGATCGCGGATCGGAAAGAAAATAGCTGAAACTTGTACTTCGGCCACTTTAAAAGAACGAGAACTTTCGAATAAACTAATGGTATACGGATCAAAGAAGCCACCTGATATATATAATAAACTAAAATTCAGATATGCAAAGTCAGAATATGTAAAAAGTAACAGAATTGATGCAGACTCAATTATTTTTTTATTGAAATTAAAGAATGAAATTCACAGGAACTCGATTCACTGGATTTCTTTAGATCCATTTTACATTCATTATTACACTCCTCAGCAACTTCATGTTTGGTCATCTTACATCTGGTTTGAAAATAATCCGAAATTGTCTATCGATGCCACTGATATACCAATTCAAAATAAATGGATAATTCAACTGCAGGGCCAATTTTTCTATATACTGGTGTTATTAATTGCTCTGAAGGACAGCTTTCGGTGGTTCAGATGCTCACGGAAAATCACCATGCTTTGCACATAGCAAATTAGCTCCAAAAGTGGCTGTTAAAAGCTATTATTAATCCTTCAGAGGTAGTGACCGATTTATCAAAAGCCTTGATTATAGCAGTGATAATGTCATTCACAAATTGCAAAACAAGCGCAACTTATGGTAATAATTGCTATGATGAAAAAAATCCTGGCTGCTAGGTCCGAACCGATTTTGCACATTTCATGAAAACTTATGTTGATTTTTTCTCCAGAAACTTAAAGAATTTCAAGATTGTAAAACGTTTTTATATGGCTTCTATTGCACAAACCGTTGCAGCCAAGAAAAACTCAGACGCTGAATTTATTTTAAGAAACATTTTTATTGTTAGTTCGAGTCCTTTGTCAGGATTTATTGAAGGTTCAAAGGGTCAAAACTCTATCTTCTAAATCAATAGAGTTATTAAAGTCTGTTTTAACTTGTAGTCAAAATGCTGAACTAAATGAAATAATTGAAAAACACTGCGAAGGTACATTTTTAAAAAATAAGGACAATTAAATAAAATACACGATTTTATATAAAAATTAAACGTAAACAAAAACTATTGACATAATAGATTGTTTATGTGGG
>JABFPM010002514.1:0-16491 GCA_022817325.1 Idris sp. 1 HC-2018 | reverse complement strand
AACCAAACTCGCGTTCAAAGTTTCGTCCAATTACGCATCGTTCAAGTGACATTTACAATATAAATGACAATTCATTCATTAATATGTAAGATGAGAACGGGACAAACGGGATTGGATAAAACATTTGTTAGTGGTGACACAATTTTAATTATTCCCAACGCAAATTAAAGTCCTTTGTTGTGTGGGAGGATATGTATTTAAGCAAACTCAACGGTGTTCTTGAGTGTTTAATCTTGTCAAGTGGACCTCTTCGTTAATCACAATTTGCCGGAACAACGGAATGGCTTTTGAAAAACACACAAAATGTATGCTTCCATTTGTAAATTAGCGTAATATTTTAGATTGACAAAAATAAAAAGCAAACTTTATGAAAGCTTTAATTGTGTGTCAAATAAAATTCGAATTGTATAATTTTCTTGTGTACGATAATTAACATTTAAAGGAGAAGATAAATAATAGAAGAAATGAAATTGTGAATACTCAGAAAGATAAAGTGTACAAAAGATATATTAGTAGAAATAAGTAACTTTCTCATTTTGAAAAAAATTATTAAATTATTTTTTTACTTCAAGCTACATTTTGATAGCTTAATGTTGTCAAGGCTTTTCTTAATCTCACAGTTAAATACTAGAAAAGTCCTCAGATTTAGCAGTAGAAATGTAATAGAAATTATGCTGACAGGAGAAAACTCGCGAACAAATAAAATAAAACTCGCGATAACGTTGAAAAGAGAGAGAAAAAAACTGCAACAAGTAAGAGAAGAGTTGAGAAAGACAAGCGACAAGTGCGTTGAACTGATTCCTCATTCAGGACTCCTTTTCTAGTAAGAAATCATGTTCTCACATTCATCCTGAATCGACGAATAGAGCAGACTTGTGTCTGCACTTGAGATATGCGTTGCGTCCTTTCTTGAGAAAATTCGTTAATCGGCTGAATTAAAGGTTTCAAACGACCGGCCGAAAGAAGTGGACCACTGGTCATACACGCTTATTAAGTCGATGATAACTGTATAAGTAATGAGAGTTTCGGAAACGTTGCAACTTCGTGTTACAAGCTAGCCGATGGGCTTTCTTATACATTATTTATTGATAAGAAGTCTGGGCCTTATATGGTCGTGCTGTATGATGAAATAAAGATAATACACCAGATGCGGTTAATATGAGAGTATGACAAGTTTTGCCGGGGAATCGACTTTGTATCGCTATTTTTATTGCTTAGATCGACTGGCAGCCATGCTTTTAACGAGTGAATTTTAAATACTTGTCATGTAAGAATGCATGTACAAAATGCTCCCAAGTTAACATGATAAATTTCAATATTTATTGACATATTAAAGTCGAGTTGTTTCGATAATGACTGTTATTTAATTTTAAAAAATCTAAATCAGGACAAAATTAATAACTTAACTTTGTTTCAAAAAGTCATGACCAACAATAAACCTGGAAGCATTTTGTTTCCGTTCACCTTAATGAAAAAAAATCGTAGTTTTCTAACAAAGAAGCTTAAACAAAACTTGTCCAAACTTCCTGTTGTTTTATTGTAAAACAAAAGCTTACATTCAAAGCCCCTCGACAAAGGTCACAAAGGCAAAAACAAATACAATTTTTTAGATTTATTTTTGTCGTAATTTCGCGAGAACTCTCGCGCATTCTTTCAAACGCTGGTTCACTGGTCTCAATAATTGCGCCCATAGGAAACGAGTTGCATCCGGAGAACCTAGTAATTGACCTGCATTATTGGCGGCCATTAAACAAAGGGCTTTCTTTACAACTTTTATTTTGTGTTTGCCGGTGCAGTGTTGATATGGGGCTAACAAAATTTCAGCAGAAAACTTGGCATACGAAATGATACCTGAAGAGATCAAATTAGATATGTATATTTACTAATATAAATAGGTACACTGTGCTGGACCGGTTTCGTGCGCTTAATAACTCGTTGCGGTCATAAACTGGTGAATTCGCTGTCGCGCAAATAACAAAACACAACAGGTTAATTGTCTCAACGGGTATCGACAACTTTGACGTTGTGTTTTTGTAATTCGGTATATCATTATAGGCTTGTTTTCATCCACGTAGAAAAATGTCCGCAATGGGAAACTCAGTTAATAATAGAGACGCGTCGCAAATTATATATTTTCTGTGATATATTTCTTTTTACTAATTGTAATTATATGCCTCGTTGTAGTTTTGTGGACAAGACCTGTCCAGATGTTTTCAGTCAGATTTCAATCTGCTTGAAAATTTCAGTCGTGTATTTTCAAGAAAAAATTTCTTCATTCTTGTTTTCTGACATTGATTTAAAAAAAGGGTTGAAGAAAGAAATTAATTTACAATTTTTAGTTTTTTTGTATACTTTGTTTAAATTATATTATTTTGCGAAAATTTTTTGTTTTTGTTTAGAGATGTGTCAGGCGTATGGGGAAAAAGAAATGTCTTAAAATTGCGTTTCTTTTCAACTGGTGACTGAGGTGAAATTGACGGATCGATTTTTAATTTTAAAGAGTTTGACGGAAATCCATTTATTTTTTCGTTTAATGTAGAAACCTTTTAGTGAATAATAGAAATGAATTTCGTCTTGATTCAGAAGCAATGCCTTCGATTCAAACGTTTCTTGCACCTATCATGATCAAAACATACAAAGTGAACATAAAACAAGTTATTTTATCATGTTCAATCTACTTTACTTGAGAAGATTACATTTGATATCAAATCATATTAATATGAAAAGTATATATTTATCGAAAAAGTTTCATTCATTTCACTTTTTAAAACCACAAGATCTTGATCTTATTAATTGAAAAATTGATTTATAAATAAAATAAAATATATCTTTTCTTATTTCTTCCACTTTTATACTGCAAAAATTTTGTTTCTAATTGATTGTGCAGTTGATTATTTAAAAGCCCACATTAATCTTTTCTAATGTTATCAATATAAAAACTGAAAGAAGGCATACAAGATTCAAATGCTTTACCGTTCTTAAAGATGAAAAGGATCAATGTCATTAAAAAGAAACTAGAATTAGCATTAAAATGCGCTTTGCAACATTACCCGCGACATCTCACTTTGACTTCTCTTTTTTGGTTGCAGCAAATAAACAATCTCGGTCGAAAAAAGCAAGCGAACATTCGCGTTTTCACACACAGGGCCGAAAGGAGACACCGTCTTCTCGATCATTCCATTATTACTCTTCTAATTGGATTCTTTCCTTATAGCGAATGCGACGTCTACCTATCAGCAGCGGCTCGTAAAACCAATTTGGGCATTCCAGCGAACCGAGATCTCATCGTGATGTATAGATCGGTGGAGCTGCGAGAACCGCCCGGTAGTTCTCCGCTTCCTTTGAGAGATTCTTCGAGCCGCGCTTGCATATACACAGTAAACGAGGGAATCCTCGGTTTGCGCCTCATTTCTGCACTTTTCCCGCGCGGCTTATCACGCGTTTCCGTCGCATACGTCTCTATCCCAGCTCTATTGATCCATCGCGCATGCGCGCTGTCGCGCCATCTCTGCCATCTGTCGGAGCAAAAAGCTGATCTAATTGTATGATCGGCTTATCGATCCGCGGCAACGATTTATTGCCAGTGATTCTTTGAGCTTCATTTGAATAGAGCTAGATAGACGCCAAGATCGACCTTTCAGTTGGCATCGCGATTTACGATCGATAAGTGCGTTGTGCATAAATGTTTGGAATGATCGCGGCGAGCTTTACAGTGGTGTTGACTCTTGCAATTTGTCGCTAAAATGTTTTTGTCTGAATCACCATTTTAAAATCTTCAAGACTAAAAATGATTATTTAATTATAAACTAAGATTAAATTGGTTTGGTTTCGAAATTAATGTAATAAACATTTTAAATTATTTATTGCGTAAAAATAAAAAAAATTGTTATGAGTATTTTTAAATGTTAAAACGAAAAAGTTGTTTCCTTTTTATTAACATTTTATTTGTAAAATGAAGAAAAACTTTTCTTATTAAAATATCTTTAAATGAACAGGTAATAAATTTCGAAAATGTTCAACAAAGTGGCTTAAATTGGCAAAATCGGTGTGATTTCTTATCAACTCGTTACTTTAACAGCTTTATTTTTGTATTTCTTAGTGTCTCGTATATTTTTTACTGAAACCGTCAGAAAACGCGAAGACAAGGGGGATGAGCTGAGCCGGACGGGGAAATGTCAGCGGGCCCTTTGGGCCGTCGTTCTTTCACCCACTTAACCTCGAAATTTCGATTTCGTCGCCAGGTATTTTAACGAGGTCGATATTCTGTTGCCGAAAGGGCTCGGAGACAAAGAGGGAACTAAGGGCAGTCGACATATATATATATGTACATATACAGACATATATACTTACACAAGTGAACATCGACACAAAAATACATGTATAAGTTTATATATATATAAATATATGGATATATAAGCACAGGAGTATGTGTCGTGAGCGGTTCCAGAGTTCGCGATTTTGGGACTAATCTGGCCAATTAAAAAGACCGCGAGTCTCGTAGAAAAGAAGATAAGTGGAATATAGGGGAGCTCTGGACCAATGGTATTCGTTAATGAGTCGACGTGGATTCACGTCCGACTGGGGGTGGCTGATGCGAATGGACCAATCGAAACGGAAAATGTTAATTAAACGCATCGCGGCTGCTTTTTCGATGGTCCTAATTGGCACGATGACGATTTCCCTTGCGCCCTTATGATGTCGGAGCCGTCGTGAGAACAACATCGATAGAGCTTACCAATTACCTTTTTTCATCTGTCGATGTATCGACGATGGATACTTCGTTTTCGACTTTCGTTGCTGAAAAAATGCAAGTGAAACAATGCGATGCTTAATACCAAATTGATGGACGTAAAACCGGCAATATATGCGTACACAGAGAAAAGTATTTTAAAAAAAGTGAAATTACTTTTGGTGAACAATGTAAAAAACTTTTTCAAATATTTTTTCCCGAATTTCTGGATACAAATATTCAAAAATCATAAACATTATATTCTATACAAATTGAAAAATTATTGATTTTGAACAGTTTTTGCAACTTTTTTTATTTAGCTTTTTTATTGAGCTTTTATTTAGCTTTTTTATTGAGCTTTTATTTATTAAATTATAATATCAATTTTGATAAACAAATTTAAATTCAATTAAAATAAATTGAATAGAGAATAATCTAACTACAATGCTTATTGAAAAATAATTTTTGAATTAATTTAATTTGAGTCTTATTTATTTTAGTCCATAATTTTTTCATAAATGTGAATCATTTTTTTTTCATATAAAAATAATGTATTTGTTTATGGATGAGGATAAATGCTAATAAATCGTCAAACTACCACAGCAAGCATGAGCTGTACAATATTATTGAGCAAAAATGTTTCATATCGGGTAGTGGCGTAACAATAAATTATGGTCAGTCTGTACTTACTCGGGGTGATTCCAACTTTTATACATGAACTGCGTCCATAAAAAAATTGATTTGTGTCGTGTATTAAATTCATAAATTAGAATCCAGTTGAAAATAGATTCAAATATAAATGAAATAACATGAAATATAATTAGAAAACATTCAAAAGAAATATTTCAAGAAGAATCTAACAATCATTAGCGTTAAAAATTTAACTTCAGCGAAGCATAAAATATTTTTTTCCATCTTATCAAAATTTCTCAAGCAATCCTGTTGCCTGGATCTATAAAAAAACTGCTAAGCTTCTTGAACGATCATAAAACAAAAATCTCTTATTAACCGTACGCTTTCCGAATTAATAACGGATTTATTAGCGAAGATCTGGGAATCGAAACGAAAGAAGGCAGATGGCCGTACATGCAAGCAAATTCTCGACTCAACGACTCGCAGTTATCGCGATAGGATCAACGGCAAGCAATTAAATCAATCGATAGCATCCATTAACGATTAATCGACGCGAATGCTTTACTTGATTGCGGCGCGCCAGGAGTGTAACAAACGCGCCGGTGTCCAGTTTCAGGGAAGCACGCGGTATCAGCAAACAGAAACGAGAAACAGAAGCGGCAACACCGACGGCAGGTGGCGCAACCTAATCTCCATGCGTTGGAATGTTGCCAAATTAAAGCAGCTCACAGCTTTAACCGGGGAAACATCTGAGTCAGCGACTGATAATTAAATACTGCGTTGCCAACGAAATCCCGCGTTCTCACCACTGTCAACTGTGCAAACGAGATGCAGAAAAAGGACGCGGAATAAAAGAATTCTTGTCATTTTGAAATCTTTCTGACGCGGAATGCCTCGGCGGACTTCTAAGGAATTTTCGCCTCGAAAAGGTCGACCGAGAAAACGGCCGAAATAAATTGTGCAAACGTTGAAAATAAATTGGCTCAAACGATCAGATGCGATATGTTCAAAAGGGGCAGGTTCATTTGGGGATGTCGCTCAAGAAATAAGGGGTGAAAGGTGCGGTTCCAATTTTGCTGCTGAAACCGAGAATTCTTTTTTGTCTCAGAAAATGTTCGATTTGTAAGGACTTTGTGACATATTAAAAGGGGTTAAATGATATCTTAGTAGACGATTTTCAAAGAAAAAATATTGAAGTTACATATAGTTGTTAAAAAAAATTAGAGTCAATCAGGCAGATACATCATATAGAAAAAAATGTAGAGAAAGGTTCCCTCTTTGTTGATTCAATTAATGTTTATAAATGTAGTGTAAACATTTTCGACTGATTAAAAAGTACGTTTAACTCTGATTAATCATCTCTATATTCTCTAAATAATTTCTGTAATTCATATTTTATCACGCATTTTGATTTCATTTGTTTGTATAATATTAACATTTATATCTTTGATCGTTAATGTCGAAATGAATTACTCTACAAGTAATTTTCAATTTTTCCTTTTTCCCAGTATATAATTCAATTTTACATAAACATTTGATTGCTTATGTTTTGCTCAAGTCTCATCAGTGCTGTAATACATTAAATTAAAACTGTATGAATAATTCATTTTAAAAAGTATTTCTCTGTTTTAATTTATAATTGTAAACATTCTTTTATAGTCTCTATCTTTTGTTAGTTTTGTTAGTTTTGTTATCTTTTGTTAATCAGAATGATTATGACTTTTATTTTACTATAATAACTTGTTTACTGTTATATATTTAAGTATTTATTTAGCATTTAGTCCATTATCATCGTAATGAATAAATAAATACGAAAGTAAAGTGTAAAACAAAAGCCAGTCGAGTTGCATCGTTGGATAGCATTATTTAAAACTACTTAGTAATACCAGTAAAATGTCCCGATCAAGGGATCTATCGGTACGAATTTATGCAGTTGAGTCCGAGTCTGCTAACGAAGTTGTCGACGTACGGACCCAGCATTAAATTGTATGCGAATGGGAGACGATTGGTTTTCTCTATTTCCGCCTTTATCGAGATCTAGGTACGATTAATCGCCTCGTTAATGTGGACTCGTTAATTAAACGACCGCTGTGAAATCGTCAGGACTGATCCCAACGAAACGAGCGTATCGAACTTTTCGATCGGAGGTCTACATTTCACTTTAAAGAAGTTCGCTAACGACGTCCACTGGTCAACATAATGTGTGCAGTTGTTTGCTTTGAAAAAGGAATTAAATGTCTATTAGATTCTTCTATTTTAATAGATAATTCAGTCAAATGTTTTTACTTTTACCACAAAAAATTCAATACATGTTTTTTCCTAATATTTAAATTTTGTCCTCAAAAGAAATGATCCATTTTTTGTTCAAACGCAGACTTGAGACATATCGTCAAGTCAAATAAAGTAATGACGAAAAAACGTTAGGCCCAATGTCGTGTGCACATAAAGAAGCGAAAAAAGGAACGTTTATATATAACAAAATCGAAACATTTGTGCATCATAGGGTACACATTGCGCCCATAAATGCGTGTATACATAAGTACACAAGAGGTGCATGCGATGTCGCTTCAGACAAGGACGCGAGGATGCCGCGAGAGAGAAGCGCGAGGAAAAAAGATACGCAAGCATTTATACGCGGCAAGATTTATGGCGCACTGTTTGCGCTGGATAAGAATGACTAGAGCGAATGCGAGAAGCCGGTTTGTTGATATAAGATCTCGCGACGCAATGAAAAAAATGGAATTTAAAGGATATCATTTATGAGCCAGAAGAAACAAAGGAGTGTATCGATGAAGATGAACAAAAAGGCTCGTCCCGCAAGACGAATGTGGAGCAAAGTTCCGTGCAATTGTAATGAGCTGAGCAAACGATTTGTCCCCTGACAGAAAAAAATCATAAGTCCAAACAAGCGGACTTTGTATGCGGCATTGCCGTTGATTGGTTAAATTTTTCGGTTTTTCGGCTATTGAATTTCGAGAAATGGCAAGTTAATGACTTGTTACCAACATTTTTCTACAGATTAAACGTTTTTTTTCTGAGTGATTTATGTAGTACAATTGTTTCTTGCGAGATTTAAATCGAAAAATGTCAAAAAAATAAGTCAAACCGAAGTTTATTACCAATTTATATAAAAATACAGGTGTATAATGGGATGTATGCTTATCGAAGATCTATTTATTAAATTAGTATGAACATCAAATTAAAGTTGTTTTATAAATTTGAATGACTTACTAAAATTTAATTGTAATAATTTTTATATATAAAATGAAAAAAAAAATTCTTGTTATTCATCCAATTAAACTTGCGACACACTCGTCCTTGATCAATAAAGATTCCATTTTATAATTTAAGCCTTTAATTAAAAGGCCCATAAATACTTTTTCGCAATTGATCTTTATTTGAAACTTTTTTATCTGTAACAAAAAAGTTTTTAATTGAATTTTCTAATAGCTGTCAGAACGCATAATGTAAAATCCCTCTCAGATACCGTATCACCAAAACACAAATTTGATAACTCTTTATCAGCAACACGAAACTTTAAACGCAATTTTTCAATCTTAAAGTTTACATATCAATGTATGCAAAGCGTTGATCGCTGCTTTGCATTGCGAATTGAATTAAAGATTCATACATTCAAGAAGAAGATATTTGAATTGCCCTAATGACGTACACGTCCTGTGTGATGTTAAACTTATTGCCATCTTTCACATCCTACCTTTCCCTTCTTGGATATAATTTATTAACATAATTCATATCCATTATTCTATTATTTTAAACTGACGTCAACTTTCATTTTCTTATTTTATTTCTTATTATTTCTTTTTCCCTTTGATCATTGACGACAATTTTTTACAGCAGCAAACAGTTGACTCAGAGTTAAGATAACCTTTGCTCTTGTTCTTTGTCGAAAATGATTTGAAAGATATTTTAAAACGATGACCACTGTTCTTTGTGTTTCAGAGGAGGCAAATTCATTACTGTTGGCGAAAGAATTAGATTGCCTGATGACGTGACGATGGGCTACATAATCGAGCACTTGTTGAGAAAGCAGCTGACCGTTGTGGAGCAGTTTCACTCGCATCTCGAGCCAATGAAGTTCCTCAATAAAGACACATTTCATGAACAGGTAATACATTGAAAACAACAAAAAATAGTATACAAAAATTCGTTTATTTAATTTAATTTCACATTTTCTCTTCAATATTTGATCGTCTATTGAAATTCAAATACAATTTATTATGCTTTTTTGTGTGAAAAAAATTTCATTTAGCTTATACTTTATTCAAATTGATCGAATTCCTTTTTACACGAAAAAATTCTTCATAAGTTTTGCATGAATTTCAGATGTGAAATGAGAAAAAATCATTCGATAACAATTTAATCGAATTTTTGCAAAAACTGCAATAGATTACATTGACTATATATTTGTCTGTCCATTGAAGCATGATATTTTCCATATTACGTTGATCCGATTGAATTGAATGCAAGCCGAAAATTGGCACGACATTATTGTTGGTTTTTTGCTAGCTTTGAAAATTGACTCGTTGAATATTAATAAAGTAAAATATTTACCCTCTGAATATGTATTCAAGCAAAGATTGGACGTAAATTCCTATTGAAACAGTATGTGCTAAAAACAATCGGTAGATGTTAGAGATACGGGAGATTGATTACAAGTCAACAAAAGCGGAGTCGTCTGTCAGAATTTGACGACTAGATGGAGGCTGTTCGATATGATGATCTCGCGTTGTCGACGTTGTCGAGATCGAGCGGTTGATCTCGCGTACTGGCATGTGCGAGTCTTTCTTTTAATATCGTCTATCAATCTGTCCGACTCCTGCAAAGACATTGTGTTTAAATTCACTATGGAACTGTCTTTATGAAATTATTTTTCATACATTCGATCATGATAAATGTTTTGTCGATGAATTTTTGAAATTGATAATTCACATTCTCTTGGTATGCTTTTGAATAAAAGAATTAAAAATTATAGAATTAAAAAAACAAAATCTATAAAAAAACATCCTATAGTAGACTTTTTAGTTGAAAAATTAAGACATTTTAATCACAGAAAAGTTAATTTAAATTTTTATGATAAAAATATCAGTCAATGGCCACTTCTTTAAAGTCAAAATGATAGAAAATGTATTTTTAATGAGTAGATGTTTACTTGTGCATTTATCCTTTTGAAAAATTTATTTGTTTTATTGGCTAAAAAACTAATCAAAGATACTTTCTATTCATTTCAGGTTTCGTTCAGTTATTCCAAAGGATCAAAAGATGAGTGGAATATTGTGAAGATAGATGGCTTTGATCTGAAAGATGATTCTAAAAGGTAAACATAATGCGAAGCACCTTAATAACAAGTTCATTTCAAAATAATTGAGAAAAGCTAATTAACAATATTCAGATAAGCAATAACTACTTTTCAATTGATCATCTAATTGATGTGTTGTGTCTTTCGCCGTACAAATTTGATTCAATTTTTTTTTCAATTGGCTCGATTTTATGGTGTGTCGTGGTACCGTTATGGATTCCCATCAAGAAGACTTCAGTTGCTTGTATAATTGTGAACTTCATATAACCAAGGAATGTGAAGCAATAATAAAGTCGATATACACACTGCGGCTGTTCTCATGAGTATAGTTTAATTGCCTTCCAGATGAATACTTTCGGTACACATACGGCTAGTCTTTTTTTTAAAATTATTTTTATATTAAAAATGAAGAGCAAAGATCGTCCTTCCGTGTTGTTTATATTTCTCCGTAAATTTCGTTTTTAATATGATTTACTGATAAAACCACGGTTAAATTTTTTCAAGTTTATATTGCTTCAGATATTTTGTAATTAATTTTATTATGTATTTTAATTAATTGAGTTGCACGTAATTTATTCGATTTTTGCTAGTTTTCATTTAATTAAAATGGCTTTTGATATTAGTTTCATTAAAAATTATTTTAATTATGAATCGAGTTTATGGCAAAGTTATACACTCATCATTATGAAAATTAAGTTTGTACTATCGTCTATTTGTAAGAAATTCTGCGTAAGTTTGTGTTGATAAAGTTTACTTTAAATTAATAATTAATTAAGTTAAAAAGCATAAATGCTAATAAAATATTCGTTCTCTTTATCGTTTTATTTAAAAGGAGAAAATAGTATTTCTGTTCGTTTACAATATTTCTTTGATTTATTAATTCTATTAAAAATTGATCAATTATTTATTTAAAATAATTTATAACACATTATTTGTCAACTGTAGTTATATTTCTTTATTTTTTTCATAGAATTTTATACAATAATTTTATGAATAATAATAAACTAAATAATTTAAGTTTAATATTAAGTTTCGAAAAGAATACATTTTTCATTTACTCATGAAACACAATTTTGTTGCAGATTCAAGTCGATACACTGTCATCTATTTCCAAATGTTTCCTACTGTCCACACAGATGATAAAAGTGGATCACTGCTTGGCTTTAACCACAGTAGGCAATAAGCATCTACACATCTCACATCGAATAAAACGTTCAGCACTCAGCACAAAACTTTTTATCATACAATTAATAACATTTTAACAAATCATGCAAATCAAATTGCGACGTTATTTATCAAGTTTTTGTCATCAAAAAAACAAATATTTTATTTATTTAAAACAAATGATAATTTTGTTACATATGCGGGAAAAAAACTCAGTTTTAACCTAAATTTTTACTTGATTTTATAAAACTAAATTTAATTAACAAGAAAATGACATATTTTTTATCACAATTAATAAATATTATGTGCTTAATCAATATGATTATTCAAATTCTATCCAAATTATTCAATCTAATTAAAATTTTGCAATTTTCTTAATTAGATTCAGTCTTAATTTTATTAAATCAAGCGAAAATTTGAGTCAATTTTTAGTTCTGATTTGATCTAATAGCACAAAACTCTTTAAAATTTTACTACAGCTTATAAAATTAAATTCATTTTCAGATCTGATATTAGATCTGAGATTTTTTTCTTCAAATATTTATTGCACGAGATAGAAATAAATACTCATTAATGACAGTAATATTATTTTTCACTTGTTTATTTTAAAAAATTAATGTATATTCTTTAAATGTAAAATTACATCGATTTAAGCTTTTGGTTAGACACAATGAAAATTTTAATTTTAAAAGCCAAATAAAATCCCAGCGTTGATTGAATGTAGTTGACACGTTTTCAAAAACACACGTAGCTTGTTAAAAACAGGAAAATGAAAACTATGAATATTTATTACGCTTGCAGAGAAAATGTGCTGATATTGAACGACACGTCGTTAATTTATGGTGACGAAGAGCTTGTTTCCTTTAAACAAAACTACGTGTCAAATTGCAAACGCGTAAAAGTGCATGTGATATTATTTAACTTTTCTGTTGTAATGTCGATGAATGTATTATTGTATTTAATGATCATGTGTAAGTTCTAAAACAGTCACGATCCTGTTTGAGCATTTTGAGTTGTTGCAATTCATTATTTATTGCAATAAATTATCTAGGATTACGATAATATATAATATTTGATTAATGTTTTTGAATGTGAAAAGTTGCAATGTTTGAGTCTATGCAGCATGTAATAAAAAATTGCACTAAGCTAGTCCTTCGTGTTTCAGCGAATCTCTGTACAAATGTGATATTAATAAGTGTTTTTTTTGTATATTATATGGGTGACTGATTGAATGTATGTTTTGTGAAATTTATTGTTACCCAAATTTGTACTATGTTTATCAACAATTATTGTGTGCATATTTTGATAACAAATTTACAAAATTACTAATACACTGAAAAATAAAACTAGTACAAGTAACATTTATCTACTGCCAAATGTACATGTTTTTAGTGTATACAAATTTAAAATTTTATCAATCGTTTAAATTGATTATTTTTACAGTGCACTTGAAATTTAAAAATTTTATTGACTGAAAATGTTCATTAATAAAAATATATTATAATTTTCAGCAACGTTGAGCTTTATTGCACTGTTAACATTATTTTTATGTTTATTTTGTTCTTTTACGACTATAAGAGTTTGAATTCCATGTGTTTTTGTTAAACAGACACGTTTTAGTGTGTAATCGAAAACCACAGATTATTTGTATTGTAATTAAAGAATTTACACTAAATTAAAACACATACAACTAGTTGTTTTAACACGACAAAAAGATATTTGTTTTACGTGTCACATTAATTAGTTGAATTGTAACGTTGCTCACGCACAAAGCATACCTTGTATTATATTGTTTCTTCGTTATATAATAAACTTTATTAAGATTGATGACATTTTGTAATAAAAACATTCGTATTCAATGAAACATTCTGTGTTTTGTGTACATATTCAAATGATCCTATTTTTTCCATAAGTATTTAATTTTTAATTAATTAACAATTATATTCAATTAGTTATGTTTTTACAATTAACAAAATTATTCTTATTTTTGTACGAACCTTGGTATTTTTTTCTCTAAAATTCAAATGGTTTAACGGTAGTACTTTGATCTCCATCTATTATGATATTAAGAAAGTTTTTGGTCGACAAAGAAGATACCTACAAATTTCATATTGTGATATTTCATACTGCAGTATATAGCTATTGCGTTTTCATGAAGGATTATGACTTGGAGAATTCAATCCTCGAAGGACTGAAATGTGCTAGATATGTATGTACAACCTCAATTAACATTAACATGTGCGAATCCTTCTAGATTCCGAGCCCCTATGCAATGACCTCCCGATCAACAGAATGATTCAAACTGACGGTAAAGCTACAATCGCATTATCGACATTATCATATGACAATATATTTATGCAACAATAATTAAAATAATTAAAAGTAATCTTCTTTTATTCTTATGAAAATGATAATTTATTAAAATAAATTGCATGATGAATAATTAACATAAATAGGCTTGCCGACTATTCGAATGAATTCGGATATATTCAAACTGCAAACTTGAATGAATATTTTTGAATATTATTCGAATATTCACACCTTTTGAATATTCGAATATTCGAGTATTCAAAGTATTCAACTTGCTTGAATATGAAAATATTTAAATGTTTGATTTCCGTATTCGTTATTTTCGGTATTCTGCAATGTTTTTTAGTGTTTTTAACCGGTTTAAGAACATCGGTTCAGACACTTTGAAGTCATTTAAAGTATTTGTATAGGGCCAAGGCAGGTAAAAATGATCAGTTTTGGCAAACTTTTATAAATATATCATGATTTAATCATAAAACTTCATCATTTATGCGTCAGGAATATAAAAAAATATTTTATACATATTTTTGCATGTTTAAAAACTAAAAAATTAACTGCATTGAATTGTTATAATAAATTATATGCTGATCATTTTATCCGCCAATTCGGTCAAAAAATGATCAGGTTGCTGGTAAAATGATCAGAATGTAATTTTAATATAAAAATGCACAAAATTTATAATGATTCAGCAAATTATCAAGCCTATACATCAAATCTACTAAAATAAAATAACTTATTGAACAAATTTAGTTAATTAATAGAAATTTGTATAATTTACTTTATAAATTCAAAGAACATAACCTCAAAACGTCAATAAAAAACTAAAATAACCAGTTTCAAATTTTTAGTCAAAATTTACCATTATTGAATCAATAAATGATAAATTCGTAGTTATTTAGACATCATTTATATAATTTACTTCTAAAAATTAGCCGTGTGCTTTCAGCGAATGAATTTTAACACTGATCATTTTTACCCGAAATCGCTGAATAATTTTACCCGATAAATTTAGTAAGTTAGTAATAAAGTTTGGACTTATAAACAAATATTCTGCAGTATTTACAACATTCACAATACTTCAAAATATGTTTTCCATATAAAAGGTTTAAGTTTTTCATGTTACATTTGAAGATTGACAATAAATGTACAAGCGTTGAAAACAATTTCACACAGCCATATTGTGCTACAGGTAACAATAATAACTATTGTCTAATTATACAATTACTTTTAAACTTGCACAAATTTATTTTCATTAATAAGAAAAGTTCTTTTAATGAGAAAAAATATTTTGGTAAACATTTTCAGTTATTTTTATTTACAAATTCAACTGATTATTTTTATCCGCCTTGACCCTATATTACAAAATTAAAAAATAAAAACTATTTAAAGTACTCATTTTTTACAAATCGGTAAGCCTAGAATAAAACTTCTGTAACAATTTATCTCATGTTTTTCTATTTTTTTCTTAGTTTTCACCGACAAATAGCAGTTTTTCATTAAATTTTATACGTAAAATGACCATTTATCTTTCAAACTATAAGTATTGACGTGTTCTTCAATTAAAAGTAAGTTTTTCAATTAAAAATGTGAGTGTACAGACTACTTGAAATAGATATCCATGCCGTGTTAAAAATGATAATAAATAAAAATTAAGTTAGATAAAATTTGAAATTTTGATAAGTATACATATTATTTTAATTATCAATTCTCTGTAACGAGTGATTCTCTACGTAGCATTAAAATAATTTAGATCAACGGTTGCGTAAATGTAATTACTTTTATCTGGTGAATTACTAAAGAATAGATCTCCAGGAGACCAATTTTAATAGGAAATGACAGATGAAAACTTAATGATCTCAATTTGAACTTAAATTTTACTACTAGTTTTTCGAAAGTTCATTAGTTTACATGTATGTATAAAAAAGATGCGATGAGTTATTTGAATTAATTGGGATAGATGGTTTTTAGGTAACAAATAACTTATATAATCATTTAAAACGATGTTCTTTAATTTATTGTTTTGGCCATTAATTACAAACTTGATTATTCAATCATGCGTCATATTTTAATTGATTAAAAGCTAGAGTTCAGTATTAATGAATCGCAGTTTTTGTTTGCTCAAATCGATTTATAATAGATACACATATGTTATACAAAATTATTAAACGCTACTGAATGTATCCAGTATTTGTTCAATTGTTCAGGATTAATGAATGCCTCTTACATGATATATTTTTTAATTGAGTTTTTTTATGAACAATGAGAGTTGACCACTCTAAAAGTTGTAAAAATAATAATTTAGCAGAGCGATTACATTCCTAGTAAAAATTTTGTAAGG
>JABFPM010002513.1:0-16491 GCA_022817325.1 Idris sp. 1 HC-2018 | reverse complement strand
TTGAAAAATATAAAAATGTTATATTCAAAAAATACATAATATTTATATAAAAAGCGGCAATAAATAATATATAAAAAGTTTATATACTAATTATATAAAATGTTTATAAAAAAATATACTTTGTCTATATTTTTCGTTTATATTTTCGTCCGTAAGGGAATTAAAAGTATAACCGAATTTCATTAATTAACTGGAATTCACCTATCTTTGTGTCAGAGCAATTAAAGCCTCAGACCAAGATTTCGTGAGGTTAATGGTTCGCGAAGATATCACGCCTCCGCATCT
Organism: Idris sp. 1 HC-2018; assembly: GCA_022817325.1. Taxonomy (NCBI): domain Eukaryota; kingdom Metazoa; phylum Arthropoda; class Insecta; order Hymenoptera; family Scelionidae; genus Idris; species Idris sp. 1 HC-2018. The sequence continues at coordinate 16,206 of JABFPM010002513.1, read as the reverse complement.
TTGCATAATTGTGTTTTTCAAGAAAAAGGGGTTGTCAGCGAACCAAAACCAAGGATGGTATATACAATATAGCGTATGTTATACGTAAAGCAAATACTTCGAGCGAGTCTTGGTTGCTTTCTCCTGTTCGGATTTTCATAGATTCTCACTTTAACTAGATCCTGTCTTATCTTAGTCGCTTGTTTGCACGTCCATAGATAGCACCAGTCGAAATGCGTAAGTCGCAATTTTTCGATGTTTTTGTGCAAAAATTGGGTGCATAACATATTATAAAAGAAATTCATTTCAATAACTTTTAATCAAAATGTTATCTTTTTTTATTCAAAAGTTTTTATACAGTGATTTATTATTTTTAATTTTGTTTGAAATGCATTAAAAAAGTGAAGTGAACAAAGTTATAAATGGATTTGTACATAAAATATAGAATGAAAAATTTCGATGTGAAGTGCTTTTTGGTGAGACAAGAATAAATTTATCTACGATGAGCAGAAAAAAGAAATATATATCGAAGAATTTGAACAAGGATAATTGGATGCACTTTGATTGGAATTCATTTACGAAGAATTCATGGCCATCGAGTTACGCTTATAAGCCAAATTGGGATGACGCTTATTTTAATAATCATAATTTTTTTGACAATTATGATGCAAGACCTTCATGGATAAAAAGCAGACACAGTAAGTTTGGTCGAAAAATATAATTTTAGCAGTCATTTTGTACAAATTATTATATTTTTAGACAACATTAATCTTTTTTTTTTTTTTTTTATAAAATTTAATTAAATTATACATTTTTTGAGATTATATTTTTATTAAAATATTTTATTTATTTTATATTTTAAAATATAAAATACTTTTGATTATCATTAAAAAAATCTATAATTATGTTGTATAGTTTAATTATTACACTTTTACCATAAAAACAGTATACTATAATGAATCACTTGCGGTAAAAAGTTTTTCTTCATTATCTAATTATCAAACTGGTAATAACTCTTAAGCGTGGGCGTTTAGACAAAAAAAGTCGGCTATTTATGCCGCATTATACGAAATCTTCTTCCGCATGCGGAAAGACTGCAGCTTGAGAAATAGACGCAAAAATGTAAAAGTTATTCTTACGAAGCTCGAATGTAAATCAATTAAAACCGATTCTCTTTATTATTGGGTTATATAACTGTTTACAATCACCTTTTTACGTAATTTAACTATCTTAAATCAAGTGTAACTGTAATGCTAGGCCAAATTGGTTTTATTTCGCAAATTTAGAATACAAATTATCATAATATTCTTTATGTTCATATAATTTCTGATTTTGTGAAATGGTTATAAAAAAAGGGAAATAAAATGATTAAAGACAGCTGGCATTAAAATTTCTTTTCTTGATGACGTTAGGATTTTTAAAATAAAATGCAACAATTTGTATTTGTTATTATAAAATTTCTCTATTCTTTATTCTTGAAAAAAAAAACCTAGACAAAATTAAATTTTGAATTTTAATAAATGATTCAAAATCAAAACATTTTTTTTAAATTTATAATAATGAAAACATGGTATAACAGCGAAATTATTCGTCTGTAGTATTAATTTTATTCTGAAATAAAACAAATCATGGTATTTTCACAATTAATTCGTTTCCTTTATAATTTGAAATAAGTACAAAATAAGAAAGTTTAATTTTTCAAGAGTTCACGTAACCGTAACATATAAATGTTAACATTGTTGTGAGTTATTATCCGTGTTAAATCTAGTGTCTGTAAATTAAATGAAAATGTAACTTAAATGATATTATTAGTGTGTATTCGGGTCACTTATCATCGTGAAATAAAAACTTATTTAATTTTTTCAGTGAAATAATTAGGATTTAATAATAAATTCTTTTCCAGATTCACTATTAATATTTATACTTTAGTTTATCAGTTGTATTAAAAGAAAAAATAAATCTAAATTAAATCTTGTTCTTACACTTAACTCGGTGTTTTGCAGACGTACACCTGAAAATTGTGCATTGCTTAAAATTCTACTTGAAATAATTTGTAATTTTCTTTTAATCGTTTGACACCATCTGCACAAATTTATGAATCCTGTATTTCGGCATCTTCAAATAACTAGGAAATGTTTTATCTAAATCAGCTTTACTCGATTTTTCTTGTATATTAAATAATTTTAATACATTGCGAAAATGTTTAAATGCTTAAAATATCATGATATATAAATATGATGAACAATTTTAATAAAGAAATACAATAGAATTTTAATATATAAATGAATCCATTTTTTGAATTTCAATTTTGTTTCATAAAAAGACTTAATATATATAATTCAACAAAAAATTATTATCGAAATTTGTTTATCATAAGTAAATATTCTCACATTTTTTTCGTATTCATTAGATGAAACACATTGACTTATTTTAAATGACATACAAATTGCTAAGGTTTACAAAAACTAACTCAGTTCCTAAAATTTATTTGCATTTTATTCAAATTACACTTACTATTATAGTCGTTAAATTTTCATACTACAGTTCTGACTTAGCACCATTAAAAAATTATAACTTTCTTCCTCGCTTTAGTACTAATTGCTCATTTTTCAATCAAAAAGCTTAACAATTATAAAAAATTGTTGATGATAATTAAAAATCACATACTTGGTTTTGAAAGCAGTAAATCAATCTTTTCACAACTTCAAAATCTTATTAGTGTAGATTATTTTATAGTTCAGTGCATTATGGATTTAGATTTGTTGATTACATAATATTCGTTTTTTTGTTAAAATCACGATCTTTTTCCTAAGAAATAAGTAATAATATAAGAGCATCATAAATAAAATGATCATTAACCTTGGACATCAGTTTTCTCAATATTTCTACATTATCCTGCTAATATGAAATTACGAAAAAAATTGTAAAAATTTTGAATAAATTACAGGTTTCCAAATTTTATACAAGGTCTAAAATAATTCTTTTTAAAATTAAAATTCAGTAAATTTTAACCCATTGTTCGATTAATTAAGTTAATAAAGCACTAATAAGCTGAAAATGTGTAATATTTTTGTTTTTAAATTTAACATGTACTGTGAGAAAACATTTGAGAAATCAGATTATTGCTGAGTCGAATCAAACTTTTGACAACATCTTCCATTCATTTTAATAATACATTCATGATAATTGTGTCCGTTTGTAAGCAGAATATCTGTCTAATATTGTAATTAACATTGTAATTATTATGTAACCTTATGTATTTATTAAATTCACTTTTGCATTTCAGTTTTATGTATGTTATATGTCTACACACATTTTATTTATTTATTGACTTAATGGTCTAAGCAGACCTATACAAGAGTTTCGCTGAACAGAAAATAATATATGCATAACGATAACAAATAAATACACACATTTACAACCTTAGCAGGCAAAAAATGTATATTTTAGCGGTTTTCACAGTCTGTATTTGTAATAATAATAAAAAACTCTGTGAATGATTATTTAATTATTAAACTTTATGTTTAATTTTACATTTAACAATTGTTAATTACAATTCCAAAAAAATTTTTTCACATACTCGGTACGCTCGATTCACACGAATGGCCAATGTCATTGAGTGCAATCCCCCGTATCAGATTGAAAATTGTTCACGAGCAGCGCGAAAAAGGTAGCTGAGGGAGATGGAAGAGATCGACTCTCGAACATCATTGGTGATTCGTCGGATTTTTTTTTTCATTCTTCACCTATCCTCCTATGCTTTCCAGACAAATAAACACTCTTACTTTGATATAGCCATAGTTCTGCTATATACGGCGGAATAGCCTAGTGCAAATAGCACACAAGTCCCAAAGTCGCAACAAGTAGCATCTATCCGGTTAATCAGACACTTTCTGCAGGGATTTCACCTCTTATCCCATTGAAAGTAAGCTAAGTCCGAGTTCAATTCCTCTTTTTTTCATCATTTAATCGACACTTTCTATAAACACCTTTGACAGTTTATTATATGGGAAATAAAATCGGTTTAATTAAATCGTCATCAAGTGGACTTTCACAATAACTAGAGTTGATTGAATTTTAATTGACACTGTGTGAGGATTCTGTAACGTGATGATTGAAAATGATTAATTGAGTCGTGTATTACATTTATTGTGTTTGCACTTGAAATGATTTTTTTGTAATAAAAGTGATAAGAGAGACAAAATTTTTATGAAACAATTCTTGGAACTCTGCTTTTGATAAAAAGATTTAAAATTAAATTAGAAAATTTGAACATAAAATAAAAATTGTTTCAATAAGTTAAAAAATGTTTAAATAAAATTAAAATATAATTTATAATTATAAGTAAAAAATTAAAATTGGTATAGGTGTCAATTTTACTTATATGCATCGAAAGGGAAAAGATGCAAGTGTTAAATAAAATTTAAAATTATTATGTAATAAATATTTTTTAATGTTTAGAAATGACAAGCCTTGCAACACCATGGCTGGTAACCATGTCTCTGTTAGGAATCAACCATATCGTAAATTCGGCTAGTCCTCCTCAACTTTCTCAGGATTTGGAAGCTCCATTTTTGAGTAAACCTGAGACCTCGACATCAAATTTTAACTCGGTAAGTGTTTTAATTATATTCAATAGAAGCAAAAAAGAACTCTGAATGAAGATACTTTTATTATCTTAGCAAGACAATTACGGTAGTCAAAGAAAATTTATGGTCTTAGGTATAACTTACTTAATTACGCTCATTTCCTTTTTTATATAAACCTCAATTACATAGAACATAGTAAATATTTTCATTTTAAACTATAAGAAAAATTAATAATGTATATTTTAAAAAAAAAACTTGTTCTTTTGATTCGAAACTTTGTATACTTTTTTTTATATTCTTAATTGACTTAAAAAGAATTAATGTTCACAAAAATATGTCTGTATATTCTTTATATCATCAAATTAGTTACATATAATTAATATTTCATTCATTTTTCTTTTGACATTTACATAAGTTGACATTTATTTGCAAAAAAAAAATAATAAATTTTATTTAAAATTTTTTTCGTGTTTTTATTTGCAGTTTAATCAATTAAAATACTTTTAAACAATTGTTGTTGAAATTTTTTTGCACTACGTAATAATTATTCTGGAATTTTTTGCCAATAAATTTTGTAAATTGTAAATAGCTAAATATACTATTACATTAATCATAAGAATCTATTACCATAAAGAATGTAAAATTATTGTAATTAAAATAATTCAATTTTAAAGTAAAAACATTTATTAATAACAATACATACATTAGAGTATCTGACAGTTTGAATATCAAACGTGTGAAATATCACATTCTTCCAGTATCACATTTTTTAGTTTCACATTGTTTTTAATATCACTCTTTTGAATGTTACATTTTTTCAATATCAAAAGTTCTAAAACTAATCATTGGTATTACATTTTTTGTATATACTATTACGTCATTCCAATGGGGGAAAAATTACCATACAAAATATTTTAAGATAGAAAAACCATTGCGAATTATACATCTAAACCTTGAAAAAATAGACATCATACTAAAGTAATTACACAAATCTCGGAATAACCTTAATTATGTTTCTTTTCCTGCAGTCTAAGTCATAAAAATTTGTAGAATCAAAGCAATTACAAATGAATACTCCGAGAAACAAAACTTATTAAAAGTGTAATTATTTCACTTATAAATGGAATAATGTTGATTCTTTAATTATAGGACATACGAAATCATAGAATTAATGATTTTACGTCCTTCGACATGACTCAAGTAACAGACTTTGAGGACGAAAGTACAATGAAATCGAATCACCGGTATCCGAAACAGTATCCAACAATGAAGAAAAGTGAACGTAACATAGATAGCATCCTCAAAGACGTGATGCAGAATTCCAGTCCAAACTCAAACGAAAATCAAGTAACTGAGAGAAGTTGGAACCCTAATCATACTTACAAACCACCTATACAAACAACCCCGGATGATGAATATGCTGGTCGGGCTATGGAATTGGTTTGTCAACTGAAATTTATAAATATTAATAACTAAAATTTTTGTATTCAATAAAATTATTATGTGTGACTAAAAAATAAAAATAAATTTCAGGAATACTTCTGGAATATTGTAGATTTCAATTTTCCTAACACCGAAAGCAGAAATGAAGCAATTATTAGTGGAAATTATATTCCAGAGAACAATTTGCCTCTAGGCTTGGAAGTTTGGAAAGACAAAATATTTGTGACATTGCCAAGATGGAAAAAAGGTATTCCAGCGACTTTAGCCATGATACCAAAAAATTCAACTGACAAGAGTCCTAAGCTCACTCCCTATCCTGATTGGGAGTGGCATCAACTAGGTTGGTATCAAAGACACACACAAAAATAAGTTTTAACATAGTGCTTATTTTGACAATAATTTTTTTAGGAAATTGTGAAACATTAACTTCCGTCTTCCGCATGCAAATTGATGATTGTGGTCGACTATGGGTTCTGGATTCTGGCAGAGTTGACGTTAGCACCGAAAAATCTTACCAAATGTGTCCACCGACGATTTTCATTTTTGACCTCAATACCGATACTTTGATCAAAAAATATGTTCTGAGACAGGACGAAGTTCGAGATGATTCTCTTTTTTCAAATATTATTGTGGATGTACGGTATGGAGAATGTTTGTCAGCAGTTGCATACATGACCGATGTCTGGAGATTTGGTCTGGTGGTTTACGACTTTTTCAAAGACGAGTCCTACAGATTGCAGCACCATTTGTTCTATCCCGATCCACTGGCCTCAAAGTAATTATTACTCGAGTCTTGTGAAATTTTTAACTTTGTGCATTTGGAATAAATTTGTCACTGATATTATTAACAAACGTATTCTTTATACCTAAAAAAATGTTATTGTAAGTTCTGAAAAAGATAATACATTGCTCAAAAATCATTGATAATTTTAATTTGTTTGTATATGAATTTTTTTATTAATATACAGTTTATTAAATGTAATATATTTTCATTACACACTATTAATATCTGTATATCAAAAATATATTGAAATTACAAACATTTTTGACAGTGATAACAAACTTGTTTCAGATATGAATTACATGGTCTTACATTCCACTGGACCGACGGAATTTTTGGAATATCTCTGAGTCCCATCGACCTTAACGATGACAAAACTTTATTTTTCCATCCTATGAGCAGTTTTCGCGAGTTTGCCGTTCCAACGTCGATTCTTCGCAACAAAAAAACTGCCGAAAAAAATACAGAGAAGTTCATTCCAATTGGAAGACCTAGGGCAAAAGACTTCGGACACAGTTCTGGCAGTGCTATAGACAAAAATGGAATCATGTTTTTCAACATGGTTACGAGAGATTCGGTTTGTAAAAAACTAGCTTTCATTTTAAATTTTAAAATTTTAGATTACAATAAATGAACAAAATTAAATAAAAGAATATCGATGGTTTATACAATGTTAAGAAAAAAAGTAAATAAAGCTCTGAATAAATTTATTCATATAAATTGTAATCGTTACAGGTATGGTGTTGGGATACTAGAAAAGAGTACATTCCTCGAAATTTAAGAGTTGTTGCGACTAGCAATGTTTCTATGGTCTTTCCCAATGACATTCGAGTGGACCATGAAGAAAATCCAAGCGTTTGGGTTTTGTCAAATAAACTGCCTATGTATTTGTACGGCTATTGGAACAGCAGAGAAATTAACTTCCGAATTTACAAAGCTAATATTAAAAAGGCTGTTCAGAACACGATTTGTGATCCCACTTACGTCATACCGGAAACAGAATTGCAGAATGGATATGACGAAACGTGCTAACATAATGAAGATTACCTGGAAATGATTGCAAAATTTTTTTGTAAAGAAATAATATTTTGAATGTACTTTTGAATTTCATAGCAAGTTGTTATTGCAGAACTGTTTTAATTCTTAAAGAATCTTTTATTGTAAAATGTACATTTATTTTTGTTTGAAAAATGTCGATGAAAAATTAAATTTGATTTATTTATATTTCCAATTATAATTTGTGTTCTTGACATTTTTAGAGATTTTAAGATATGTTTTACATAAAACTTGCACTTTTAAATGAACAAAAACCGTTTCATCATTGTGAACAAGTAGATAAACTTTCTCTTTCATCAGCTTTAATTAATGCCAGAATAATTAAAATAGGATTAAATGATGTCTAAAGTTTATAACTGAATGCCAAATTCTTAGTTACATAGTTTTATAATTTACTTGAATTTATTTTTAAAATAATTATAATATTACTGCTTGAATCAAAAATGTAAAAAATTAATTTGTAAAACAACAAATTGTTTAGTTAATAATTTGATTTTTAATTTTTTAATCGATTAGTATATAAGTTAATCTACAAATTAAAAATTATGTACATAAATTTAATTTAATTTTATTTAAGACTTCGAATACAAAAGTATGCCATAATCAAACAATAAATTAAAATTTGAAAAAATTGTGTGAAGTAAAATTTATTTGACATATCATAAAATACATAAGATTTAACAAAGATCACAACATTTCATAATGCAAGAAACTTGATTACAAAATATAAACTGAAAATTCTTCCTTTAAACTTGAGTTTCCTAGTGAGTCATTGTGTTCTAAATGATTGGGTATGGTGAAAGTTGTTGATGCTGAGCTATCGTAGCCGTCAAATCTTAACGGTGAAGTGCTCTGCGTAATACCTTGTATAATCAAATTTATAATGGTATTCATAATTTTAGCAAAATTGTTTTAATTAAAAATTTTATTAACATTAATTGATCATTTTTGTGACAAACTTTATCTTTACCTAGAATTATTTCTTGTTTTTCAGGACTTGAGTTATTTTGAATTTCTAATACTTGAGGCTCTATCGATATGTTTGCATCTAAAAAATCTTTTATTTTCTCTTCTAAGAATTCATTGCCAGATGTTGAACTTTGTGTCTCGACCGTTTGTGAAGTATTACTCGATGCTTGTGAAATTGGGTTTATAGAATTTGTTAAATCATCTTCCTGAAATGTGTAAAATTTAAATTTTACTATTAACTAAAATAAAAAAATTATTAATTAATTTGTCTAAAACTTGCAGTTTTATTTACATTGTTCATTTCTTGAGCCATCATTTCTTGATGAGATTTATTGATATAATTTACTGGCCACGCTGCTTTGCTGAAAATGTCATCATCATACAAGTCACCAAATTCATCACAATTTTTATTTCTCAATTTTATGTAAAAGTGATTAAATTTAAATTCGATTTCAAAGTAATTATTGACTTCTTCTATAATTTCCCTTTCGTCACTGTATGTGTAAGCTCGTTGAAGCAAAATCAAAGGATCCACATAGGCAGATTCTTCTTCAAATTTGTCATCCCAAGTTGTTAACTTTTTAAATTGATTCTGGTTTTTTTTTAATCGATGATGCAGTACATTAAGATTAGATTTTTTCATTTGCCAATCAATTTGAGCTATTCGCTCACAAATGTCACTCTTTTTTAAATACTTAGAAACAATTTGATCCCATTTATCATCAACAAAATTTTCAAGATCACTTTGAGTTGATGTACTTGAATTCTCAGCAAACAAATTGTATGGATTGATATATTGTAATTGAATTTCAGAATCAGACGAGTAAATGGAGTTGTCTAAAGAATTTTCGTCTACTCCACAATTTTCTTTCTCAGAAGTTTTTTTTGAACCTAACTTGGGATTGTCTAAATTTATTATATTTAAACATGTTTTCTGGGTTATTGAACTGTAATTCAAGATCTGCTGATCGATAATCTTATCTGTTAAATGATTTAATAACTTTTTAATTTCCACACTTTCATTTCTAGTAGACGTTTTGTCTTGATTAGTGAATTTAGATTCTTCATCTTCAATTGCATTTTCAGTTTGAATTTCATTTAAAGTTTCTGGTGAAATTTGAAATTCTTGCTTGTCTAATTTAAGTGTAATGTCATTAAATTTTCGAAGAGCTATTAGTGCTTTCTTAGTGTCTTTTGCACTTAACTTTTTATTATTAGTATACAAATTTGTTATTCGTTTGGCAATTTCAGTTTTTATTATTTTTGGTCTAGAATTTGTTATTTTAGTTTGCTCATTATCTTGTTCTTTTGTGTATTCTATCACTTTTATTTCTTGGACCTAAAATTTTACAAAAGTTACTTTTTTTAAAAATCATTAATCATTTTATTTTTTATTTATTTTTGTTGCCTGTACTTTATTTGTCAGTGAATGCAAATTGAAGGGCGAAGAAAGAACATTGTTCAATTTATTCAGAAGTTGCCTCGGGAGCCGATTCATGTCTAAATGAAAGTGATGACTTGTGTTTAATTTTAAGTTGATTTGAAATTTATTACCATAAATCGACGACGTTTTTTCATGTGGATGAATAAAGACATTGGGAAGATTAAATTCTTTTCTTTTTTCAAATTTATTTTTTTCCAATGAAATTATTTTCTTTGCATTGATAACAGTTTTTGGGCTAACATCTTGATCATTTAGTGCACTTAAATAAAATAGAAAATTGTTTTTCATTTTTTCAAATTTTTCAGATGATAATTTATGTTCATTTGTATTATTGAAAGTTTTATTATTATATTTGTTGCTAAAATTCAGATTAACTTTTGTTTCGTCTGTAAAGATAATTAGAGAATGATAAAGCAAAAATCACTAAACTGGATATTTTAAATTACCAATTTCATTTTTTTAATTTAAAGTAATAATGTAAGTTGTTTAGTTAAATTCACAAACCTAACTTTTGAAAAATCTTGGTATTATCTGGAAAATGAATATAACCAACAGTAAGTGCAGAATCTTGGATTTTTATGTCACCGCAAATATTTATATCTGAATCAGAATTGCAACAATTGTTGATATTTTCTAAAAAATTATAGAAAATCAGCATTTACAATAGAAAACTAAAATAAAATTTTAACTAAATAAAATTCAATAGCAATATTTTTATACAATAGAAAATTTTTTACAAACCTTTTGGAGGTACAAGTAATTTTATTTTTTCTCCATAATCAGTCACAAATTCTTGAGAAGATTTTAAAACATTTTTTATTTCATCTAAATTATTCAGTAATTCGATCAGACTAATTCGGAATTCTTGCTTTAAATTATACGGATAATACTTACTCCTTTCTTTATTAAATACAACTTCTGAGATTGTTGTCATAGATTTTGATCGTCTTTTCATGTTCAATCTATAGTCTTGGATCTGAATAAATAATTTTCAAAGTTTAATTAATATTTTTTTTGTTTAATAATTTAACATAAAACATTTTTTAGTATAAAACTAAACATTTAATTTTGATAACATAGATTTTTTTCTATTTCGATAACATCACCTGATTTTGTAAGAACCTTTTTTGCTTTTCAATGCTTTTATATTTTTTCTTCAAATTGTTCAGATGAAGATATCGATAATAAGAGTTCATTGTTTGCCAGTTATACATAACTGGTACTATAAAAACAATACATATTAATTTTAAAAAAATCGAAACAACTATATTAATTTTTTTAATTAATCAATATTATATACTCATCAGCAGTATTTCAGTGATCATAAATTCACCGAGGAAAGTTAAAGATATCATTTGTTTCATCCACAGAACTGTTACAAATGACATCAGAAATAATTTCAAATAAAAAGCTTTGAAAGCTCGAAGATACAACCACGGTAATAAAAAATAAGGTTTACTCCAAGTTATTATCGGAATAAAGTTTAGTGCATATCCAAAAATTTCCAATATGGTGAGTACATTTTGAAAAATAATAATATAGTACAGAACTGTGTAATTAAAAAAAATTAGTGTTACTTGTTTTATTAACTTCAAAATCATTTTCCATAAAATAAAATTATTAAAATTACTTGTAAAATATTCTATGTCTTTGATTTTTTCCTCAAGTATGTAATACAAATCTACTTGTTGACTCCACCAAACGTGGCTATAATTTATTATGTTATTAATCTACATAATAAAATACAAATTTTCATTAAAATTTATTTTCATATATAACAACATATTTTTCAAAAATAAATTAATTTAATTACCAAACCAGCAAAAGTCATTATAAAGAGTTCGGTTTGAAGTGACAATCCGATGATACAACCAATTATACTAGGCATCAAGGATAAACTTATTCAATAATTTTTTTCAATCTTCTTTGAACTTGACAGAAAATACTAATAATTTTAACAATCTTCAATATATTACTTTTAAAAATTTCCTAAAAACATAATTTTTTTTGTAAAGAAAAGTATACTGTGTAAATGCCACTAGAATTTTAACCAATTTTGTTGATGCTGTCAAATAAATACTTGTTTATTTTTTTAAATTTGTCCAGAAGAAAAATTCAAATTTTCTTTTGTTTTATAAATTTTGTTCTAATTTTTATATTTTATTCTGCAAAATATAGAAAATTGTTTTGTGTATTATTTTTTTTTATTTATAACAAAGCTTATTTCTTTGTTACAATTTTATATATATTTTACTTGTTAAATTTGAATTGCACGCCTTTTCGTTCGCATAAAATCAATAAAATGGTTTCGGAAACCAGGAACAAAGTACGCATGCACCAAGAAATGTGCTGCTCGATAATAGAAAGTTGAGAAAGCAGTGTTGAGCTGTTCGTTGACTTTACGTAAAAATTAAACTGAATTTTGACTAACTTCTGGCTCTGTAAAGTGCAGATAAAAATGTCTAACAACAACAAGTGCGTGAAAATACCACGCAAAACTAAAGAGCCGCACGAAATGACACAGTCAGAGAAATTAAAACTCATTGATGAAGAACTTAATTCATTTTACAAGTATGTTTAAAATTTGAATAAACTTATGTATTTTTATTTATCTTGAAAGAAAAAGAAAATGGAAAAAATACTAATAAATATGAATGAAACCAACTAAGATACACTTGTAAATAAATTATATTATTTAAGTCTTTTAATCATGCAAAATTCATATCATTGTAAAAATAGCATTTATAATTAAGTAATTAGTTTGTTATTGGTAAAAATAAAACAAAATTATTTTTAATTACAGGTATTGTCAACAAGCTGGCTTTACTCCTGAAGAAATGGATATTATTTGCCAGCCACTTTTAGTGGCAATGCGACGATCCTGGCTGGAATTTGCTTTTCGCGTATTTTTGATTTTGATAGGAGTTGGGAGTTTGATTTGCCTGGCTTTTCAACTTGATTATATTGGAACTCACATTACTGCTATGAGTCGAATTCTGCTGATCAAATTTTTACCCCTATGGAATTGGCAACCACTTTATTTTGAAAACTGCATGATCAACAACCCTTTTTACAGCGACTATCCAATTACAGCTGAGGATTGTGTGGTAAGACAAAACAGTGTAAAATTTAATTTAAAAAACGTTATTTTAAATTAAAAAATATTATGATATTTAATTCAAAGAATATAACATTTAATTAAAAAAGTTAATTCTCAAAATTTCAAAGTTAATTAAAAAATTATAAAATTTAATTGTAAATTGTTTTAGACTTGTGAAGCATTGGAAAACATCGACCGTATTTCTGAGGTCAGGTACCGTTACTTGGTTGACAATTATCTTAGCCGCGATGCTCCTGCAATTATAACCGATGCAATGAACTCCTGGGCAGTTATGAACACCGATTTCTTCTGGTTCGACAACATTACTCACGTGAGATTTCTTTTTCACATTTATGTTTTTAGATTCATAAACTTGATTTTAAACCGATTCTGATTCCAGAAACAATTTTGAATAAATCCTTACACTCTAATAAAATTAGCTAAAATATAAGAATACAATAAAAATAAAAAGTGAAACACTTAAATAAGTTTTATATTATTTTTTGAATACTAACAAAAATTATTTTGATTTTTAGTTGTACCTCGAAAATGAAAGACTGATGGAGACAGTGCCCTGCGCTTTAACATCTAATTTACGAACAGGCTCGTCAGATTTGGCTGCATTTTTGCGCCGCGTTCATTCACCCGGAGTTGCAAAGTGGTTTGTCCACTGGCAAAACTGTGACATTAACGCGGTCAAAGTACTTCGCAAATACTATCAACGACCTTACTTTTTGTCCAGCACTGTATCCCCAGCTCACTTTAATTGGGTGTTAATGTCCTCTGACTATAATAGTCCTAATTATAAGAGGGTTGAACTGGATTCGGGACTCATTGCTTTAGCTCAACTACGTGGTGCTACGCAATTGAGATTAACTCCAATAAATCCTTGTAACAGTTCTTGTCCGGAATTAATTGCGGATTTGCACCAAGGAGAAATGTGTAAGTTAAAAAAATCTGTTTAAACTACACCTGATAAAATTGAAAAATAAAAATGTTACATGAATTTTGGATATTAATGATTTTTTTACATTTTCAGTAATTTTCACAAATGTCATGTGGAATTTGGAATATGCTCCTATGCGAGGTTTAGATAACATCGCTATTTTAACAGAAACTGTATGGGAGGAAGATACATAAGCAATACGGTTTTCTATATCATAAATATAGTTGTATCAAGATTTTGAATTTAGATTCAAAAATAAAATAAATTAATTGAAATTCAGAAAAGATTTTAATTAATCTTATTATTTTTTATTAAAAAAGCATCCTTGTTTTTTATGAACAAAGTTAAGGCTACAGAATTTGTAAAATTTCCCGATTTTTGTATACTTTTTAATTGAAGATTTTTGTTAATTATAAAATAAGATAATACTTACTTTTCAGAAGATTTATTTCTTTGATTGAAATGTTCAATTCACTGATAAATTCATCTTAACAAAATTTATCTTAAAACAAAGATCAATTCAAATGAAATGTTTACTTTCAAAATTTATTGAATGAAAATTACGGATCCATGTTTAATTACATTCGAATCGATATCGCTAGAAGTTTGTCTATACATAGTAAAAAATATAATAATAATAAAATCGAAAATTATTTGAAAAAACTTTCCAAGTGCCTAACACCCACTTTTTAAATCAGTGAACTTATACAACATTCACGCAACCCATTGATAACTGGAAGCACTTATCCTTATTATCACGTTAAAAAAAATTCAAAGTGTCCCGTCAGCCTGATCCATCTGTTCTGTTATTTCTTCAGAAACCGCAATTACATTTAGATTAATGAATTTGGTCTAATTAATTGAGAAGTGCATAATAAATATATGTTATACATACACACGCAGAATGGCCTTTTCATAATAGAATTTCTAGTTTTATAAATGATTTAGAAGTAATTGGCAACGACGAAATTTTTTCTTTTTAGATAAAACCCATCAAGTGTTTCGTAAGATTCATTTTGCCATAATCTTTTACTTATTTTTATCCTTTTTTTATTGATACGGTTTCTTACAAGGAAACAATCATAACCGTCGTCTGTTTTTTTCTGGTTTGGTTTTTTTTTTCTAATGGATTTTTTAACCACTGTATAAAAGTGTTAAACTTCAAGCAATTGCACGCAAATATTGTCTAGAACTTTTTGTTGAATAAAATGCATAATGACGATCAGCTTGTTGGGTTTCCTCGTCAGTCTTATTTTATTTACTTTGTCGAATTTTCTTTCATATCGAGATATATAGTAAGGATACAATTGTTTCATTATGTATTTTTTTCTCTTTTACGCCTTCCGTCGCTATTTTAATAGTGCGTTATTAAAATTTGCTTGCAATAACAGCAATAATAAAGCATTCAACAAGAAATAGTTTGTTTTTCTTTTAGAAAATTAATTGAGTTTAAAGAGTAAAATTTATTTAATGCCGAAAAAATTAATTTTGGATAGAATATTCATATTTGTTTGAGAGATTTAAATTCGAAAAATAGAAATTATATGAATGATGAAAAACTATAATTAACTTGAAATATTATGTTATAATATGAGTTATCTATTTTATTTTACGGTTTTTTCAACTATTCTAATCCGCATTAATAAATGTAATTTTCTTTTTTAAATGTTGAAATAATAAATGAATTTGTTTTTCTGAACTTAAAAAGTAATTATATTCCACCCTCATAACTTTTTCCAGCAATTATAACTTAAGATTTAAATTTTAATTAAATGAAAAAGTTTAATTCTTTATTGATATATATACAACTTTCCAATTGGTATTTAAAAAAAGTTAATAAAATGTTGTACCAGCTAAAAAAGTTTTTACCCATTTTTTAGCATAATATCAAATTATATA
>JABFPM010002512.1:3154-16495 GCA_022817325.1 Idris sp. 1 HC-2018 | reverse complement strand
TGTTGCGGTGCATTTAAACGTACATGCGCCATTTAAATGACCCTATGTTCGACTGTGGATCGGTTTGGCAATGAGTTTTGCGACATATCCGAAATAGATCTCTATTTATTGCTGTTTGTTATTCAACAAACGAGTTTTGTCAAATTGCATCGCAACAATTACCTTCGACCTTCGTTAATAATATTATTTTTGTTGTAACATTGGGTCTCACTTATTTTTTTGTTATTAAAATTGTGGATTAAATTATAATTTTTTGTCAACAATGTTTCAAAAATATCCAGCTTCTGCAATCCGACATGTGTCAGTTTTAATTTAATTTTGCATAAATCTCTTTCTAATGAATTGGCAATCACATTCAGGCTAAATTTAACTAATTTCTTTTTGTTCATTTGACAAATAAAAGTTTTATGATTTGAATGTTGAATTTTTATTGTTTTAAGTATCTAATTTAAATTTTAAATTATCAATTTTATTGAGAACAATTTGATTACTTTTTATATTCATTAATTAATATAAGAATTAGTCGTAACTGACAAAGTTGTTTGTTTAATGGGAACAATTGTTAAAGAAAATATAAAAAAGTATAATAATTCCTAATTGATTTAATGTAATTGATGAAATATTACTGCAAATTTAAGATTTTTTTTTCGAAACATTAACATTAAGCACTTAATAGGTTTTTCTTAACGTTTGAATCTTTTAAGAATTTTAATTAAAAATGAAGGATCTTTTTGACAGACTCAAAAATTCTACGCAATAAATAATTTATTTTATGATTTAAATGTTAAATTTTTATTGTTTTAAGTATCAAATTTAAATAATAAATTAACATTTTATTCAGAAAAACGTTATTACTTTCTATACTCATTAATTAATAAAATATATTATTTTGTACATATAATTTTTGAGTCTCTCAAAAAGATCCTTCATTTATAATTAAACACTTAATACTTTATTTTAAACATTTATTGTTTAAATTAAATTGATTATTTTAAAATTTTATACTTCGAAATTATTCATTCAATTTTACATAAAAATATTTGTTGTTAATAAATAACAATTTCATTACTTATTAAAAGAAATTTAAAATACAATAAACTTTTACAATTAATAATATATTGTGCAACGAGTGTATAAAGTTGGCGACTGCAAATAATTTTTCTATGCGACTCACATGAATTTAATTTTAATTGTCAATTTACTGTTCTGTAACTACTAAATAACTAAAAGTATTATATTTTTAAACCCACTAGAAAAATAATTGTTTTTGAAGCTAATATTTTTTCTAAAAACAAAATAATAAAACTTATCCAAATTTCATTAAATAATTTTAAAAAGCCACAAAAGTAGTTTAGAATTTGAAAATCGTTTTTCTATTTCTAATTAATTAAATAATCTCATGTGAACAAAAACAAAAAAAAAACTCTAATAAAAATTAGACTTTATTGAAATGTTCTAATACTATTAATAAAGACAACTTTTATGAGGTCATCATAATTTGGCAAAAAATCCTCTTTAAAAGTCATTTATCTTAAAAATGTTAATATGATGACGGAGTTTAAATTGAATAATAACTTTAATTTAAATCCAAAGAATCCACCAGAAGATAAAATTTCTCAACACTAAGCACAATTTTTGCACCTAAATTAAAAATCTGAATGAATAGACTTTATTTATTAAGTTTAATTATTCCATAGTTTTTGTTAATTGTTCAACCATGTTCGACTCATCAATTTAAAATTTGAGTATCGTTAATATGTTCCACGTGTTTACACTACAATGTGCATTAATAATGACATTCTAACGAACTGTTTCTTGTGACACGAAATCGTCTCAACTATCACGTCGGCATCAATTGTCACGATGATTGCTAAACGACCAAGTACACATATGTAAGAAAACGTTTCCGCAATTTTTTTAGTAGAACTGAGTACACAACTTCGTTTAGGCACATCAACTTAATTTATCGACTCTCCAATTATGTAATCCGATCTGAGCGAAACTTATAATACTGTGAAATACATATATAATGTAGAAATCACTTTCGTTTCACGAAATTCTTGCGCAAATCTACTTTATCACACTGAAAATTGTTTGTGTTTGAGAATTTGTTTGTTTTTGAAAACTATTCGCTGCTCATCAAAAAGAATGTAATTTTTCTGAAACAAAAGTGTCAACTGATCTTTGCCCACGCATCATAAAATGTTGTACTATCTGAAAACTTTTTATGAAGGCATTTGTTCGATTATTTAATGTATGTGCACACTGTATTAAGACCACATTACGCATTTCCTTTCTACTTGTTTTATCATATGTTGCGCGCTATCGTGTGCTAACTATGTTATACTTCATGCAATAAATTTCATTGACCGTCCGCCGCGAATGACTTGAGAAAATATAGCTAAAAATAGAAAAAAAAAATCTGAAGATATGATTAACCAAAAAGATTAATATAATTTGGCATGTTTTTAATGAGATATTTTTATATCAAGTGTTTTAATGAGAAACATATGAAAGAAGTATACATTCTTAATGTAAGAAAAATATTTGGTAATCATTTCGTTAAATGATAGAGCTGAAAGGGTTAGCATAATTTGATAATCATATCAGATCTGTCAACTTGTATTTTTAAATCTAGCCACTGAAATAATATCGTCACTGCCATGTGAGTTTAAAAATTGCTTTTTGTCGAGTTATTATGATAACTAGTAATTATTATACTGCCATCGCGTAATAATACTTATTAACACTTGAGGATGTGTCGATACATTGATTTGAACAGTAAGTAAAGATTTAAATACCGTTCAGAGATAAGATACTTCAAGAAAATAAAGATTAAATTTTTGAAAACTTGTTGAATCAATTATTTAACTATTTGATTACATTTTTTGTTGTAGATTATTTTTGAAAATGTAAAACTTGATTAAAATTTTCAGGTTTAAACATTACGATTCGTCTTTTTTTAACTTTTTAGGAATCAAGCCCTGTAGCTCTTTATATTCTAGAATGTAATTCGGATATTCATGGTATGTATCAAAATTTCTTAATGAGAATATAATTTTTTTTTTAATTAAAACGTGTATTGTTAAAACTAATTTAATTTAAGACAATAAATTGTGAAACATGTCTATATTTTGAAAAATTTAATAACATAAATAAATTATACAAATAATTTTAGAACCTTTTTTCTTATAAAAGATAGTACTGCTTTATAGTTCTGCATTTTAATAACTTACAAAAGTAATACTTTGAATTAGTTATAAACAGTTAAATGTTATTAAGTTTTTTGAATTTGTTTAAATTTTTCTTGCCTGAAAGTGTACCGAAATTGAAATTTTTCATATCGCGTATTTAACAATTTTTAATTTTGATTGTAAACATTAGTCTACAGTTTTTAACAATTTTTCTCGTAACTTTTATAAACATAAAAATTCCACCAATTATGTTCAAAAATTAAATTAGCAAGAACGATTTTGAATTTTTTTTGAGTTTCATATTTAGCACAGTAGATAATGTGCAATCAATAAAAAAATTTCACACAAACTATAAAACGTACAGAATCTAAAATAATGCCTTTCATACGTGTCTGTTGTCTATTTAGTATTAAAATTATATTGGTTTATTTCTTTTATTTTTTTTATATTTGCTACGCTTATTGTATATTATCCTCGAAAAACTGTATAATTAGATCTTTGAGTCTAACAAATGAAACTGAACTGGACTTTGAGTTTTATTAGATTATTTCAAGTATTCTTATTCATTTTAATTTCTTATTCACTTTGATTATTGTAATCAGCGAAAAATATTGTGCAATCATTGTTTTCTATTTTTAAGTCAAGTTTCATGAGGTTTTTTTACCTTTTTTTTAGCAACAATATATTTTTATCTTACTGTAAAGTGCCTTTTTACTAGCACTTTTATCACTTCACACGTGGAAGACAAAAAAAAGGTACATTTTTATACATATACAAAAAGCTGGTATTTTTCTCTTACTGTAAGAAAAATAAATGCAAAAAAGCTAGTTATCTTGTTTTTTCTTTATAGGAAGGAAATGTCAGTAACAAAAATATTTTAATCTTTAATAACTTTATTAATTATTATAAATCTTTTTCTTTAATTTATTTAAAGATATTCATTAGTGAGATACAAGGGGAGAAACCCGTTTAACAGTTGGAAAAATCAATGATTTTCAGGAACAAAATAACACAGAAGTTGCAAATTTATAGACACAACATAAAAGTTTTTCTGTGAATTCTCAGATTTTCAATGTACATCTTCATATTCAGACTGTAAATTTACATTTTCTAAGATTTTTGTTTTCCATTTTGGTTTGTTCATTTACAGTTTTTCCATGCAAATTTACGTTTCACATTTACAGGCAAAAGTATATCAGGCTGTAGTCTGATTGCCATTAAATTTTAACGCGGGTGTACAATTGGCTTTTAGAACGATTTCAACAAATAAAAAATTAATGCATTATCAAGTAAGCATAATAATTTGATATTTAATGTATAATTTAACAAAAATTATTATATTATTTTTAAGTTATTTCCATGTGTAATATGCAAATCACAAACCAACTTCATATAAAAATCAATGAATATCAGCAGTTAAAATTTTTTAATTATTTTTCCAATATTTTTAGCATTGTTAAAAAAAAGAAACAAAAACAAAAAAAAACCGGCATTAAAAAGTAATTAAAATTTCAGAGGATTAATTATTTTTTTGTATAAATTAAGTGTTTTTCACTAGCAACTAACATTCTGCTAATTTTTTTTTATTTTTTACTGACAATTATTTATGTAATAAAGTGTTTGTGCTAATTCATGCTATTGTGTTGGTAATAAACATGACATTTTTTTGGCATAATTAGCTTATTTTACTATTTGTTTAAAAATAATTATTCTATAATGATTTTGCCAAACTCAGAGACATCAGAGGAGCGACGGGCAAAGTAGACCAGGCGGGTAAAGTGGGCTCACCCGTATATCTCAATTATACTAAATTTGGAGCTTAACGAGGATAGATCATCTAATAAAATAAAATATTAAAATCTAAAAATAAAATTGAAAAAAATCTTAGAATCTTAATATATCAATAAACTTGCATTGCAAATTATATCTTGCTACAATTTTTTTGAAGATATTTTATTTTGAAGTTTAGTGATCTTAACCTACTTTCCATAACACGAATGTAAATTTCACAATTTAACCCTTTAGGGACGGATGTTGCAATATTGCAACATTTCCAAATTTCGCTTTTCTTGAATATTTTGAGAATAAACAATAAATTTTAAACTTATATGATACTACCATGTCAAGTACATCTTATTTTAAGACTCCAACTATATGTTTTGTTATTAATTGTTATAAACAATTTGCAAAAGAACAAACAAAAATTGTTCAGTGCATTTTTTGAGTTTTTTGATGAATAATATCCGAAAAAAATCATTAAATTGTATTTTTCGATGTAGATATAGGTGCCGTCCTTAAAGAGTTAATAAAACAAATTTTCAGTTTTTCAAGCTTTAATAGAAAATTTCTTAGGCTTGAATAGTCCAAAACGTAAAAGAGTATATTTTTATATCATGAGTTATAAGAAATTAACTAATTTAAATGTTGAATTATTAAGACATAGATTGTATTGAAAATTCTGAATTCAATAATTTTAGAAGACCTTATATTAAAGTATTTTTAAATGTACTCTTTTAGAGGTTTACGTTTGTTCATATTGCAAAAATAGTTCTTTTTAAAATTCGAACGAGTTTGATGAAATGGCCCTACCATATCTGTTCTATACTTTTATTATGATTATTTTATGTTATATTCACAAAATCTTAAGATTAGACTTTCAAACAATTTGCAATTGTAGAATTAAAATGTGCACTACACTTTTATGGACAATTATTAAAGATGTTTCTAAAGTAGAATCTTTTAGATTGTTTTAGTTATTTTTATTTATTTTAGTTTATATTATATTTTTATTGATACAAAACGCTATAAAATAATCATTATTTATGTTTAATAACTTAGTAAGAGGTTTCTCACTAAGTAATTAGTGAGAAAGAACTATTTTTTATTCGTACAAAATAATTTTACGAGGGGGGAGGGGGGCGGCACTTTGCTTGACTCTTATTGAAAACTGCGTTTTTTAAAATTTGTTTAAAATTCGTATATTCTTAATTTAACACTTAAAAAATTAAGCCTTTTATCAGATCACGTTAGTAAAGATGTGTTCACAATGGACGATCGCATGCGAATATAGACACGTTTTAATCTAATTAAACACAGGTAACATCTATAAATAAAATACTGCTAAAAAGAGATTGTAATAATTATCCATTTTAAAGGTGTTACCCTTTAAATATTCAATTTTGAAGGTGTGCCTTGAGTTCCAAAACTTTCCATTTTTTTTAATTTGTATATAAAATTGCTTTTGTTATAATATTTAAGGGTGTTACCCTTAACATTTTTAAGGGCACTACTATTTTTTGCGTATTTTAGAGGTCCAAAAACCAGAAAAAAATGGTTCCAAAATTGTCCCCTCAGCTAGAAATTTTTCCATTTTTTACGGCTAAAAGGAAAATATCTGTAGAATTACTCATATCTCATTGCGTTTCAGTGCATTTGTCATGCATAATCAGTTAAGGGGGGCTCGCTTCTATCCTATATTTCAAACTTTCGATTTTTCTTTGTATTTTCTGCTCTACTTCAATACTGCTCGATTCGAACCTATGATTCACACTTACTTTTTTCTCTTAATATCCTCAAAATCCAAAAATGCAAAAAATGTGAACAAATTTAAGGATAATTTTTTATCAGAAATAATAAAAAGAGATAATTTTCACTTTTTATTTAAAATCTGCATGTTGAATGCCCTAGTGAATATTCTCAGTACCTTTAAATACTTGAAAAAACCTTAATTAATTGAAAAAAACTAACGATGATTCGACTATAAAATAATTCTTTTGATTATATTTAATTGAAAATTCCATTCAAGGACTATAGAAAAAATAATTGATATCCGCATTATGTTCAATTAGTAATTGAACAATTTATCAAAATTAGTACTGTTTCCCTCAAAAGATATGACAAAAAGAAATTGAATTTTGTAAAGAAAAACCATTTTTTTCGAGGGCTATTATCGAATAAGTGTTCTTAAGAAATTATCAATACATATTAGAATTATAATTGATAAATCACATTAAAAAAACTTTGATAATTCTAACATAGATAAAAATAACGAAAATAAGTCCTGAAGAAAACAACAAAATTAAATGTGCTAAGCATAATTTTTTTGCAAAAATTATATGAATAAACCAGTTTACTAATTAATAGTAATTTAGCGAAGAGCAGAATTTATTTAGCAAGTGCGTTAGTTATATTTTATATTAAGATTATATTTTTCTGTTGAGTCAAAAATTTTCTACGTTATAAATGTAGTATTATTTAAATGATTCAAAGTTTTAACTGATCCATTTTACAATATTTATAACACAAGCAAAAGTATAACTTCTAGTCAATATTAAAATACAATTTCTTTGTCTTATTAATTACAAAGTTAAAATTCAATAGAATTAAACTTTGTAACCTGACCATAAACATTTGATAAAGAGCAGACCATAATTTATGTTGGAATATTTTACTGTTAAATATAGTAATTTTTTTTCTTTTCTTTTGAAATACTTTTTTTTTAAATTATCTAAACAATCGTCAACCTTATTCATTTATTAAATGACAAATAATGCGAATTATATGATGAACAAGAAATATGGTACTTGCATATGTATGCTGATTTATGAACTGTGCTAATGCAATCATATCTATATCTTATTCGCGATTTTGCAGAGTCTTAAATCTGCAAGAAATCAGCAAATCATATATCGAATTTCTTAGAAAAGATCAACATCAATATTAAAATCATTATATACATAAGAAAAAGATTAATTAGATTTTTATAAGTTCACGAAATTTGCGTCACGTATGATATTCTCATATGCATAATATGAATCCAAATAACATCTTTTTTTCATACAATTAATTACCAAGTTCAAAATTCAATTAACTTTTCATGATGCTCACACTGACAGTACAAAATATTACGTTGTTAGGAAAAAGTTGATAGTTGTAAACTATATTTAGCAGATAAGAATATGAATAACATATATCACAGTAGAGAGTTTTTCTGTCTCTTCGTCAATCTTTTAATAATGTTTGACAGCACGCTTAGTGATATTTAAGCTGATTATCGCAATTTCTTTGCATACTAAAAAAAAAAGAAAACAAATATTTAACCGATGTTTATGATCATAAAGATATAAAAAAAAGAAAGAACGATTTCTCGTGCAAGAAATCATACAAAGTGTTTGACATTTCTGATGTACATTGTCTGCCTGAGTTTTGGGACATTTCCAACTCTTAACAGTTCATAAAACGTGCTGCAATTACAAAATCACATGTTCATTAAGATATTTAATTGAAGCACTATAATACCGAGATTCAATCAGATTGATTTTTGTTGTTGCTGAGACACTTGCAAGAACCGTTGCCAGTTATTTTAATTTGATCTCTGACACAATAGTTTTGTGTGATGCATTTCTTATAATTATTTTTTTTGCACATGTGTTTCTTAATGTGTCAATTTTAAATTTGTTGCGCCATTAAAAACGAAATGTAAGACGAAAATTGATTCGATTGTAAATAAAAAATTATACTGAATAACAATTTTACAATTAAAAATAATTTTATTACAAGATTTGTATGTGTATAGAAAGATAGATGAACTTTGATAAATAAAGATATTGATATAGTAAAAAGTCATTTCTTTTTATTATCTATTTTAAAAACCGTATGAGTAAAGACATTGTAAATAGTTTTTATTTTTAGTTCTCACTTACGGTGAAAAGTTCTCAGTTACCTGACATACAGTCTAATATTTATTATATTTTGATTTGATATCTAATATGTAGCTTAAAGGATATAAATTATAGACGATTAATTTTTAATTAAATAAAAAATCAGAACTAGTTGTGATTAATTAAAACCTTTCCAAGGTTCTAATAAATATTTACATTCAAATGACAATCTGCTGAAGAATGATTTTTGCAGTTCGATCAATAACTTTGAAAATTGAAATTTTAATAAATTTATGTACCAGTGAATAAAAATGTTAGTAGACTTAAATAAATAAAATGATTAATTTAATATAAATGCTGTTTTTTAGTACATAATTAATCTTTTGTGTATTTTAGATAAAAAAGCTCATTAAGCAATTTTTCTATATTTAAATTGAGTTCTGTTAAATTCCATTAATGGTATTTAATTTATATATCATTACAGTGTCAAGTTCATAATTAGGAAATTCGGTAGAATTTGAACGAGTTCAGATTTATTACGCATGAGCAGAGAGGAATGAACTTTTTATGTAGCGGTTACAAAATATCTATAATCTTAAATATTTTTGTCATGATTAGTTGCATGAAAAATACACATTTTAAATACATAAATTATTGCTTAATTATTTGCCGACCATTAAAAAATATTTGGAATAATAACAAAAGTTAAATTAAAAAATCTTTAAAGTTTAAGAATTTATGTTTCGTGTTCTTAGTTATAATCTTTCGGTTAAAGTTTGGGTCGATTTTTGGGTCTGCTAAAAGTAAGATTATTAATAACTACAAAAAAGGTTTGTAACGTTACTCCTTCAATTTTTTTTGTCGAAAATAAAGTTTTCTTTCTTTGTTTAGATAAAACTAAAATTTCTTATATATGTCTTAAGACAACACAAAAAATGTCTGCATTACATTTACAAAAAAAAAGACTATTAACGAAATTGTAAGAATTAAAGTAATCTATACTTAGCTCTTTTAATTCTTATTATAAAGCATCATTTATCTTTACGTTTTTATAATTGTTTAAATATACTCAAGTCATAAATAAACCTTTTTTTATGTCAATGTAATAATATTTTCTACAACTTGAATCAGTAATTTTTGTCAATAAACATTTTTTGTCCTTTATTTACCTGAACTTTAATATAAGATTTGCGATAAAATATATGTAATCTCTGCAATAATATTATCAAATATTTTCCTACAGTATTATAACAAATAGTTCTTTTGATAACTTATTTTTTTAATTGATCAACCATATCTAATTTAATTTATACGAATCAAAAGCAATACTTTTATAATTAATTTGTAAAATTTGGATTCTTATATATAATTCTTATAATTCTTATAATTCTTATATAAGTATAGAATTATTAGTGACAAACATAAATAAAGCTCTATAAATATTTTATTTAAATATTTTTTATCTAGCATATAAATATTAAAAGTACTATCACATTTATTACATTTATTAAGCAATTTTCTAAACAAGATTTTATAAGATTAAATAAGAAATTTCTCATATTGAATTCTTAAAAAACTTCATAAATTTATTATAATTTTAATATGATTTTCATCAATATATTAAAAGGTGTTTTTTATGACAAATAACATTTGTGTAATATCATAGCAACTGCTCATCAAATGTACGTTTAATATGCACAAAATTAGCCAAACAAGAAATGTTTAAATAATTACAATGTATTGTAACAATAAATTGCAATTAAAAACCTTCAACACATACAAAAATTTTACTTTATAATTGTAAATACTATTCAAACTGCTCTTCAAAATTCATTCCGCCAAGGTATTACGTAACGTTACCGAAAACTTTTCACTAATTAATTTCATTTTAGCCGTAATAGCTTCCTCATGCATATCATCAACACCTACACATTGCAAACATACGAGCCATTTAAAATGAGTACTATCTTTAGAAATATTTACAAAAGAAAAAAAAACACTTGTCCCATTAAATCAAGTTCAACATTTGTTATCAACTTGACTATTCCCAAGTATGAAAAAAAAGTAAAACACCAAAAAGTGACCTAAATTCAAGACCATTTTTCTTAAGTTTTAATTGAAATTCCAAGAAAAGTGTATCACAATTCTGTCCAGCCGGCTTCTGGTATCACAAAATCTCAATCAAAAGTTGTTTAATCACAAATTCTATTTATAATCAAAATCACATTATATTTATAGTACACTTAGCCCCAAGACGCTCATCTAAATTCGTATCTTTGATAGTTGACTTGTCTCGACCGTCGGTCACATATCCAAAATAAATTTTCCCAGTCCCAAAAATTGTATCAAAATAAAATTTGATTTCAATGTAAAAAAAAATAATTACAAATAACACGAAAAGTAACTTGGAATAGTTGTTTCAGGCACTGACCTTATTGCCAGTTCCGTTCTTTTCATCCAGATAGATCTGTGTAGATCTGCGTCGATTGGTTGTCAATTGGACACTAAGTTTTAACGAATGTGTTCGCGCGAAGGCCTTCGCACGACTGAGGCCAAAGTGAAGAGTGCTGCCTAAAGTATACGCAGTGCGCACTTACAAGACTAGTTAGTGGTTACTTAGTTGATCCCCGATCTTGAGAAAAATTTCTCTCCCTTTCTCAGTCCTGACTGTTAGGTGGATGTTTTATTTGTTTCGAATAATGGTAGCTCACTAGTGGATACAGCTGAGTCTTTTCCCACCGAGTGAGAAGGACAGCACGAGTGTCTGTCCATGCTCTCGAGTGAGAAAGCCTGCTACGTCCAGTAGTTGAGTAAATTTCTTTTCCTTACACGTGCGGTAAAAGTAATTGCTTTTATCGCACGTGTAAGGAAAAGATTTTTGATAAGTAAAACATGTATATGCACGTTTGTGTCGGAGGTAGCTGATAAACTGACAGAACCCATATATATGCTTTCACGATGTCAAGATTTTCCTGATAAGACTTTCTGTGTATTGAGTTCTGTTAATTATATTGGTTTACTTTTGGGGTCTTTTATGAGACATTGATAAGTGCATTTCCGAAAATGAGATGAAATAAGTTTTTGGAGTAGATAATAGATTAGGAATTTGGAAAAACAAGAATACGATAAAAATTTAACTGAAAAATAGAAGTTAAAAAACCGTTGGAAGATCTTAATTTTAATTTTCATTTTGTTGATAACCAGTGAAATTGATTAAGTGTATTGAAGGTTTAATTTATCGTAATCTCGGATATTTATAAGAGTATGTATTTTCGGAAGAAGATGGCTTCATAAATGCATTATCGGACCAAATTTCGGTGTAATTTTCCAACATTGTTTAAATGCATTTAAATATTGTTTGGCTTGTTAATGAATACATTTAAATAGCTACAAATAATAAAATTAGCAAATTATAAAATAATTAAAATATATTAAATCTTTGCAGATTAATTTATTTTATTTCCGATTAATAACCAGTAAATTATGTTTAAGCAAGCGATAATCTTTAATTCTATTGATTTCCAATAATTAATATTAATTTTAATCAGAAGAAATATAAGCAAATTAAGTAATATATGCAATTAATTTACTTATTATAATTTTTAATAAATTAAATCTTTATCTCATGTCATAAAACAAATAAAATCAGATTGTACAACTTATCCCAGTTAATTTTTGTATTGATATGTAATAATTTATGAATAATTTATAATAATATATATTTTTTATTAGTGTTTACGCAATTAATAATTATAATACATTGACAATTGTTGAATCTTTTATTGAATAACAGAAATAACCAGAAGAAAAATGTGCATTTATGAATTACACTCTGAAATTATAATTTAATAATAGTGAAAAATATGTGAAATCATTAATTTGTTTAAATATTATGTACTTTGCGTGTATCCTTAAAACAACATGAAGTGTAATTTCATTTATTTCTGGAAATGCTTTTAGGAAATGGTCATTATAAAATTAATTTTATTATGCAAAAAATAAATGGTAAATTTACAAGTAAATTAGATTTTTATCAAATTATGTTATATCGGCAAAACATTTTGGTTTGATAAAACAAATTTTAATTGTCTTCGTGAAGATACCTTGAATGTAATTTCGAGAAAATTTAAATATTTATTTTGGAGAATTAATCTGAATAAGATGTAGGGCAAAGCTGTGACTCACGTGTGAAAAAAAGGTATAAGACTGTTGAACTCAATAGGAAGTTACACATTAAATCAAAATAAATTTAAAAATGTATTTCAATACTTTCTGAAGAATGTATTGTCCTTAAAAAATAAGACCTGAAGTTTAAAAAAAGAAGTTCCATATACGTTTCTACTTCTAGAACTTTCATTTAAATCATAAATCTAACCAAAATCTGAAGTCAATCTGGCGGATAAACTAAGAAAATATATATATAAGTATAGTACAGATATTCATTTATTGCTCCAGATGTTTCATACATATATACTTTTTTTTACTAT
>JABFPM010002511.1:0-16497 GCA_022817325.1 Idris sp. 1 HC-2018 | reverse complement strand
AAGTTTTTTTTCATCAATTTCTTTCTCTTCTCTTTTGAAGATAACCAAGTAGGGCTTTTTTCGTAAAAAAAAAACTTAAGGGTCCCTGTCTCCACTTCTGCACGTAAAAAAAACAACGAAGTTAATTAAACTCGTTGTTGATGAAAAAATAAATCTTTGAATGAAAATTCTCGAGTGGAAAATGAAAATTAATTTCACTCTTTGTACATTAATTCACATATAAAAAACACACGCTTGTATCTTATGTACATTAATGAAAAAATTAATAATCATAGTCTGAAATAAATGTGACTCCTTTCGATGAAGAGAGAATGACCAAGTTATTGAATCGATAAGTTTTTTCAGTTTCTTGACTTGCTTGCAACAATGCGTTGTTAATTATAATCCTAATTACAGCTTCACGTAGAAATCGTATTATCAGTAATAGTAGAAACTAGTAGTAGCGATAGACCGCATCTAAGTTCTAATTGGTGTTCATACATTGATCCCCTTTTTAGTACCAAATTTTTCATAAAATGTACTTTATTTAAAGATCCTTTGACTATTATTAGTGTACCACATCATTTTGTTTTTTTAATCACACAAAGAATTCTCATCGCAAACGCCCTTATTTATAAGCCACAAAGCCGTAAAGTTAATAATTAATTAATGAATTCGTCGTATTTTATTGTAACAGATAATTTAAAAGTTTATTCTACGCCGATACCGAGAAATTTGACATTACGTTTAACTTGATTGTTTTTTTTTTGTTTATAATTATTTATATAAGTTTTCATATTTATAATTAATTTATTATGATATACGTAGATCGATGTCTTTATAATGTAATATTTAAATATACAAAGGATCAGTTGTTTAAGAAAAAAACAATCGTACGTACCTTATGAAAAGTAGTTATGTGATTATTTGTTTTGCTGAATGGAAAGAAAAAAAAATTCATTGATCTCAGCTAGAATGTTACTTGAATTTGTTGGTACCATAATATGGAATATACGTTTACTATAGAATGTCCTCGTAAATTGAAGTCATCGTTACGTTCGATGCATTAATTAAAAATTGGATGTGGTATAATGGCAAATTGTTGGCCATTACACGTTGGCAAAATATTTTAATTGATTAACGCCTTTCCACGCATTACAATAGGTCATGGAAAACTGTCCAAATCCTCTGTGACCAGTTGAAATTGTTCTTGACCTGAAACAAATATGAAGAAAAAATTATTAAATTTTTAATTTAGTCTTTTTTTTTAAGTCAAATAATTTAACTTAAAAATTATGAAATTTATATTATATAATCGTTCAGAATTTAAATACTTTTTTGTATCTATTTTGCTAACAAATAGTTAATTTTTTAGTCATAAATTGTTGCTTTTTAAAATATGAAATGAAAAGAGGAAATGTTAAAATTATACATTTCAAAGTAAAATTCTACCTAATTTGATCCTTTAATCATTATATCATTCAACTAAAAGTCTTTGTTTTTGTTCAAAGTATTTAGATAAATGAAAATGGGCTTTTCGTTTGATCTAATGTGTAAGCTCTTTTGAAGAGTGTTCCGTTTTATCGTAGTTGATGTTCCATTTTATATTTTCACAGTAG
Organism: Idris sp. 1 HC-2018; assembly: GCA_022817325.1. Classification (NCBI taxonomy): domain Eukaryota; kingdom Metazoa; phylum Arthropoda; class Insecta; order Hymenoptera; family Scelionidae; genus Idris; species Idris sp. 1 HC-2018. Next base: position 14,899 of record JABFPM010002511.1, on the reverse strand, counting down.
TTTTTGTACGATAGTTTTGTCTCAAAATGTAAAAAGCAAAATCACGCAAACTGTAAATCCCGAAATATTGCATGCAGTATATAAAAGGTTGAAGTTTTCATTCCTTAAACATTTGTATTTCTTTCTGTGAGGGCATTATTCGAAGTAAATCACTTAGCCTGCTAAATCTACCAGTCAGATATGAGATCTTAATTCTTTAAAAAAATCACAAATTAATCTGATCTTTAAAATCCATTTATTTATTTTGCCTAAAAAAGGAAAACAATTTAAAATATTAATTTTTGATTTACATTAATACAATTTTGTTAATAGATGAGAAATATTCAAAAATAAGAAATCAATTGTAGTATTTCGTGAGCTTTCTTCAAAAAGTGATATAATCTCAGATTATAAAGTTTGACAAGTAAAAACAAACTTTGACTCTTCAACTCTCAAAACAATTCAGGATACCGACCTACTTTGCTATAGTCTCGTGTTAGTAATAATTATGTTAGTCTTATTAACAATATTTTAACTCTTTGAACGACATTGGTACTCTAGTGTCCCACCTTTTAAATGGTGAATAATTTTTATCAAAAATGCGAATTTTTTAATGAAATTTCAAATACAGAATCTGTAAGCTTGAATAAACAATTTTATGACATAACCAATCAATTTCTTTTTTTTAACAGTAAAAAATTGATCAATATCCTTTTATGGTGCAAATTGGTTGTTCGTAAATTTGTTTATTGCAATTTTTTTCTGTTTTGGATAGAAGAGCATATATTCAGTAGTATTCTATATTAAAATTCTCTTTATAATGCTATACATTTTATGATCGATAAATATTTTTGTTCTTTGAATATTGCTTTGACACAGTATCGATTAACTATATTCAGTTTTAGGACAAACGTTAAATAAGTATTATAAAATTGTTGATTCAAAATTACAGAAATAAATCAGAAGCTTAAAATGTTACTTCTAAAGCTCTTTTTTCACAAGATCGTTTGATGATAATAGTAAAACCATTTATTCAATCGTAACATCAAATATGTATAATTCACTCAAAAATGCAAATATACAGTTTTAATTTGCATTTTATGTACTAAATTGTTTATTTTTTTCTATATTTAATCACTTTTATACTAAGCATTGATTTAACTTTCAGTCAATTTTTATTCAATAAAAGATTTCTATTTGAAGCAGCATTTTTATATTCATAAAATTCAAACAGAATATTGGATCAACCCTTTTTGACAAAACTTGTACTATATTACAGTTATGTGTACCGAGAGAAAACACATCTGACAAAATGCATTCAACTTGATACATCATTCCAAGTCAAATGAATCCTCATTCAAACTTTGACAATTTGCTATCAAATCTGTGAAATTTCAGTGCACGATTTCGCACGCATCATAAATCAAAAGATATATAGTTTCTCTTACTATGGAGGTAAGCTGCAAGCTCACGATCTTCTGCATTTAAAGCAAGCTCGCGAGGTGTATTTCCCTGGCGATCTTGAACTGTTAGCGTCGCACCACCGGCCACCAGCATACAACAAATCGAACGGCGCTTGTGTTGAGCTGCTTTGTGAAGGGCCGTTTGACCTCTGAAAAATAGAAGCAACAATTTTTATGAGATTGATTATCCTCGATGACACAAATTGATTTTTTTTTCATAATAAAAATGAGTTTGAACTAATTTTCTTTGAACCGTGAAATCAAAATTTTGCAAAGTTGAGCAAGAGATACTCGGGTATTGACATTTTTGAACGACAAATTTATTGTCTGAAACATTATTCTGCAATAGAAATTGTATAAAATTTTGATTACACGGCAGAAAATATTTTGCCATGCAACCTTCATGAAAATGGAATTCTAAAGTGAGTTTTGTAATCTTTATTATATTGTCGAAGACATTTATTATATTACAGTTGAAAAGGTTATCATAAAATAAAATCATCTTACAACTTAGTATAAAATATATCTCGTTAACCCTTTCAGAGGCGGTGGCACTCTGAGAGTACCACCTTTTGAAATTGTAATTTCTCGCGATTGACTAAAATGTTCACATAAAAAAATTATATGCTCTTTTCAAAGATTCAAAAAATGTCTATCAATAATCATATTAACTTTTTTATTGGCAACATTGTAAACAAATATGAAACCATAACAAAACAACATTTGTCAACAGTGCTGCGTATTGTATTACTCCCATTCTTCGATGTTTATCTTGAAAAACAACTGGATATGTGATTATTTATGTTCTTATAATTAATATTAAAAATTACTGTATAATCTAAAGAAAAAAACAAGTACAAGATGACGAATTGAATATGGCGGACCAAAAATTAGAACTTTTTTAATCTTGGGTCCGCCATATTGAATTCACCATTTTGAATTTTAAATTTTACATTTTTATGTTAGAAACGAACACAGCAATGTTAATTTAACCTTTGCATAGCCGTGCGGGACGACTAAATCGCCTTAAACATTTTGTTTTTAATTCAATTTCTATATTTCTTTATGAATACCTCAAACAATTACTTTTTTAAGTTAAATAATAAAAAAAAACTGATTCTCGAAGGTGCCTGACAAAATATTGTAGAAATGACAGTTCTGTAAGTGTGTGAGTGAGACCATTCCAGGGGGCAGACGCACTTTAATGACTGACATTTTAACGACTGGACAACTTGGCAACGTTGCATACATATTTGGCACGATTATGAATCTTTACGAACATTAAAATTATTTATTATGAAAATTCTTAAATTGTTTATACTAAACACTTATAAAATGTTTCAAAGAAAGAAGATCATCTAAATGAATACATAATAATTTGGAAGTTGAAATAAATATTCGTTATCTTTTATTTCAAGCATGTAAAGCCGAAAAAGGCGGAAACCGAGGACAGATCTATGACAGAGTTGTAGCAGAAGGGTATGAAGTTCATTTTAACTGTGCAGATTACATGCAATTTTAGTTAATTATGAATTTCTTTTTCCTTAATAATATATTTTTATATTTATTTTAATGTTTGAATACTTTCTGCAGATTTCAGGAAGTATCAGAGACTTTTACGAAATGGAAAATAAAAAACTCCGTGAAACGTTAGTTGGCCATTGATATAATCAAAGGGAACCCAAAAAGTATGCAAAATGTGCACGAAAATATAAACAAGAAAAATGGATTAAAATACGAAAAAGTGAAACTAAAAGGAGACACAACATCCGAAGTTTTGAAAGAAAAAAAATTTCGAAATTTTAATGTTGAAAAGTGAAGATTTATTAAAATTAATCTTTTCTAGAAAAGATAAAAAAGTTTTTAAAATTTTTGTAGATGGAATATTCTAAAAAAGGGTCGTTTCAAAAAAAATTTGAGGGAAAGAGTTCGTTACAATTTCAGTTCTGTATCATGGCTGTGTAAGTTTGTTTAAATCAATAGCTAAACTTTTTGTAAAAGTTCACTTGTTATTGTTTAATATTAAATAATGTGTGATAAGATTTTTAGCAACACTATTATTTATTAATATACTTTTTTATACTTATTTAGGCGATTCCAACTTTATAGACCATTATAAATCGAAAATCCCTGCAGGTATACGAGCGTTTGTTTTCTTACCTGAAATCTATACTGCCGGCAAATATGGTTCTGAAATTCTTAATGTCAGATTTTGAGTTCGCAATAGGCAAGGGAGCTAAAAAAGTGTTTTCTCAAGCATCAAGCTGTACAAGTGCCACTTTCATTTCACTCAGGTAATATAATGCCATATTAAATGTTCATATAAAATATAATAAACAGAAATAGTTTATTGTGTTTTAAGGGAGGAAACAAAGCGATTTCAACAAGTGTGAACGCGTAGAAATCAAAAAATATTTGTATCGAATACAAAAAATACTGATTCAATAGAATAAAAAAGTTATAAGATCAATAGAAAGTATACAACAAATAAATTAAAATCTATAAGAACAAAATATTTCAAATTCATAATTAGTTTTATTTTCAAACAATTTAGATATTTACGTACAATACCTTTTTTCAATTATTATTTTATCTATTGTTCACAAAATTAAATTTTGATTATTTTATTACGAATTACACTAATTATATATAATTTTAACATATACAATCATTTTTGAGAAAACAACATTTTAAATTATACTTTTTTTTACGTCAAAACTTTTTTTATAACACTTTTTTAGTGCAATTTTTAATAAGAACATTGATAAAAATAGATTTTATTTTTTAAAAACAAACGTTACATTACAGTTATTTAAGTTTATAGTAACTGGAAGTTTTTTAAGGTTGATACAACTTTGGTCTTTTTGATTTTCAATATCATTTACTTCGTGTTCGTTAACATTTTCTTGTTCATCAATATTCTCTAGTTCGACAGTCTTGTTTTGTAAATTCATCTCTTGTTCATTAAAATCATTTGAATCTGGCTGATTCTGCAAATTTACAGATAAGTTTTCTTTTTCATCAAGATTTTTGAACGCAGGTTTATTCTGTAAATTTTCTGATTCTATGTAATCAAAAAGGCTTAGAAGATCGGAATCATTTATAAAAATGTTGTTTTCTTCATCATAGCTTGTTGAAATAGGATGATCTGCCTCACTAATGTTTTTTTTATTTTCATGACTAGTTGAAGGCTGGTCCAATTTCGTAATCTTAGATTTTGGTTGATTTAAAATAATTCCGGATGTTAATTGATTACCCGTCTTTCTTTTCTGACCAACCGACTCCTCTATATACCCTTCGGCAACTGCAGCAGATCTCCATCCTCCGAGACGTTAAATAGTTATCATTTCAGCTCATGCATTAGCTAGTGCTGTAGCTGATGACCTTCTAATGCTATGGCCAGTATATTTTTCGGCATCAGGTAAGTGTAAGTATTCAGCAATGTCTCGCGGAAAATTACCAAACTTGTTTTTTCCTATAGGTTGAGCTGTACATTTTCTTTTTGATAATTTAAGAAAAATCTTTGACAATCACTTCGAGCAGCTGATCGGATTTTTTCATAATTTTTTACAATATCAGCAAAAGTACCGTCAATCGTAAATGCTCTTGGCCGTTTTGTTTTTGTATTTGGCACTTTCACTAATGTCAAGTTACCTTGATGTTCAACATCTTTGACAGCAACATCAGTTAATTCTTGACTTCGCATTGCACCGCAAATACCGAAAATCAAAGCAACCTAAAAATTAAAATCGTAATAAGTACTTTGAATAAAATTAATTGTATTAAACAATACATCGCATATTAAATTTATAATTTTTTATTTAAACATTTTAAATAATGTTTCTTTAAGGTTTTAATTTATTAATTTGATAATTTTACCTCAGTTGCCAAATATTGAAGATCAGGTGCTTCGTCAAGAAATTTTCGAATATTATCTTCCGAAAGGATTTTGGATTTTTTCATAATATAACTTTCCGATTCTCGTTTCAAAAAAGCTTTTAGTGCTGTAAATTTCGTCATGTCTACATTGTGCTTCATATTCATCATACACTTAAGCATCGACCAAATTGACCATAACGTGTTTGGCGCTTTAGTTTTAGATAAAATACTAAAATAAGCCAGGAATGAATGTTCATTATTTGACTTTACTTTATTATTTTTTCAATTCAAAAAAGTTTGATAAGCATCGTTGTAGCGTTCTCTCGTAAAGCAAAGTTTCGGTGCACGTATAACTAATTTGGGATGCTCTTAAATAGAATTAGGAATTTGCCAGTAGGTTAGAAATCTTTTAAATTTGTTTTAAGTAATTTCTCAAAGAGTTTGGGAATTTCTTCGAATATATTGAGAAATTTGAGATATTCAAATAAAACTTATATATAAGTATAAGAACAAAGATAAAAAAAGACAAATTGCAATAATAATGCAATTAATAATCAATGTGTGCTGCAGCCAGAATCTCGAGAAGCCCAATCTCTGCCTAAGAGCCTACACAGAATCAAATCTACCGATTAGTACCAAAAGAAATAGGCTTGGAAAACCTTATTGTTGGGTGCGGTAAAGGAAACTTTGCTATATGACGCCCCGAATCCAGGTCGCAATCCAGATTCAGGCGTGATATGTACTCGCGGGGATTCCTGTGATGGCATTCCCGACTGATCTATTATGTTTACGTGTCTAACGAAGAAAATGCTATCACAAAATTGAAAAAGGTTCTATATCAAAAAGCAGTTGAAGAAAGTTCTATGTCAATATTTTTTTAAAAAACGTTTTATATCAAATTCCTTGGAAATGGTTATAAATCAAAATTACTTTGAAAAACATTTTGTCAGAATTTTTTTGAACAACGTTTTATGTCGGCATGCTAGTACACTGTAAACGGGTTGTTGAAAATGCAACACGATTTTAATCATGTTGTGTAATTTTCAGATTTTGTCTGGATTTTAAAGTTTTGGTTGTAACATAATAATATAACCTAAATGTCATATTTTTAAAAAGCCTCTTAGTAAATAATTTACTACTAATTTGTTTTAAAATTATGTAACAATGAAAGATATAATTATAAATGAAATAAATTTAGTTAATTTTTGTATTTTTATTAACTTTTATGCATTTATTAGATCTAAAAGATAACTTCAAAATTCAACAACACGTTATTGAATTTTACACAAAAAGTTTAACATTCAACTATATGTTGTGTGCAATCAGATTAAACAACATGTTGTTGAATTTCGCAGCAACTGGCTTACAGTGCAGCTGCACACGTTACGTAAACATGCACAATAGGTACCTACTGGCACTGATACCGGTACCAAGACTGATACTGGGTCCGACACTAGGACCCAGTACCTACTGCGCATGTCTAAATAGAATAGTTTCTTACTTCTCATGTCTACGTAGCGTGGATACCTACTGACGGATCGACATAGAACGCCGTTCAAAAGAATACTTACGTTTCTTCAGGGATTTTTAGCATAGAACCTTTTCCAAGGGATTTTTACATAGAGCCATTATCTAATAGTATATTATGCATCAAGGGAGAAAAGTTCGCTTTACCTGTTTCTGAGAGTAAAACTCCCCAGAGAGCGAAATTGAATTTTGTTCCCGAAAAAGAAGGAGCAAAATCGTGTTTTGCGTGCATGTGTGACGAAATACTTTTAGACAAAGAACCTTAGCATACAATACTTGTATGAATTGTTTATTTAATAAAAATCAATATAAAAATTATACTTTTTTATTAACATTAAATTAAAATTATCACATAAATATGTTAAGTAATATAAATAATTAAGATAATAACATAAAAAAGATAAGTAAAATATTATATAAAAATATAATAAACTTACAAAATTTGAATAATCTACAGTGGTTGTTTGGCGCGAAAATTATGCTTTGCGTGCCGCAATCAAAAAGTATATATTTATAAAGACTGAGTAGTTATATCGAAATGCGGTTATCACTACATGAAAGAGGAGATTTTAATCTGTTAGAAAATGCAAAAAAAAGTCCAAGATTTTTCGAATTTTTATGATTTTTGCCTTAGGTGTCCCCTTAAATGCAGACCTAAAACACTGCATCCAGAATATTATAAAGAAACGAGAATAAAATATGTAAAATCAGTGAAATATTTAGGTGTACATTTTTCTAGTTCTGGAAAGTTTCTTATACATGCGAAAGAGACTGTTAAAAAATCACACCTATCGGTGGATAAAGTCCTGTCATTTTTAACTGCGACCAAGTTAGATACATGGAAAACTAAATTTGTGTTATTTGATTCGCTAGCTAAATCAGTTTTGTTATATGCGAGTGAAGTCTGGACATTATCAGATGTGGATATGGTTGAAACTGTACAAAAAAATTCTAAATCGTTTGTTGCACCTAACTACCAATATTCCAAAGTATTTAGTTAGAAAAGAACTAGATAGATTATCGATAAAATTGTTTTTCATTAAAAGCATGTATGACTGGTGGGGTAAGATTTTAAAAATGCCGCATGATAGATTCCCTTGATAGTGTTATGAAGTCTATAAATCTCATTTAACTACCAATTCAATTCCTGAAAATTGGGTGCAACAAATGAGAGATCTTTTGTTTAAATCAAATAAACAACATTTGTGGGAAGAACAAGATGGTTTTTTGGCGAGAAAAGAAAGAGAATCTTTTCTCGAGATAACCGCAGCATACAATTTATCTTACATTTCGATATACAACAAAATTGTTGAAATAGAAGCGAAAGTAGATTATTTATATTTTATTTCTACTATTAGTAAATTTCGAGTAGTAGCTCAATTGTGAATGAGCAATGAAACTATTCCTAATATGTATGTGAATGCAGAAAAAGTGATGCTAGATAAAAACACAAATTGCATTTATTGTAACTTAAATCTACTTTACGATCTAGAACATGTGATTTTTAGATGTTCAATGTTTGCTTCCCCTCGTATTCGATATCTGATTAATCGAGAACTGATTCCACAAAAGCAATTATTGCTCGCCCTTTTAGCAAATGTTATGACGATTAAAATGAACCTCCTATCTTATTATTTTTATTGAATTTCTACATCTTTAAAGATTAAATGAAGAGTGATGACAAACTCACTTTATATACGGAGCTGAGTCTCCAAACATTGTATTAATAAATAAATAAATAATAAAAATAATGTTTTCTTTGATTTCATCTTTGCGCGTACAGAGCTTTGTTGAAATTCAAAAAATCGAATAAAAATAGATGTTTTTCGTGTACTTTAGAAGTCAAGCTTCAAGGAAAATATGGTCGGGAAGGTGTGCATTCAAATTTTTGTTTTTATTTTTTGAACATATAAATGTAGGATTTTGGTGGAAACGCTCATATCTACAATTTTAATTTGGAAATTGTGAACATGCAGAGAGTTGCACTCTTACAAAAAAAAATAAATAAATCACTAAAGTATAACTGTATATGCACCAACGAATATATATATATAGGGTTTAATCTAAAAGTCAGATCAGGATCCCATCAGGTCACACGAATCTCTGATAATCTCTAATCGATAACAAAAAATTCACAGTTAAAGAGATATAGAAATTGAAGTAAAATCGTTTTGCTTGAAAATATAAACAAAAATTGATTGAAAAAAAACAAGGAAAATATAAAATATTTTACTTGAGTAATTACATTTCTTAACGTATTTGTTATAAACATTGTAAATTATTATTAATTTGTCTTGAATAAAATATTAAAATACATAATTGAAAGATATATTCTGGCATTGTTTGAGGAATTAAAAAAGTAATCATCTGGGGCAGGAAGTAATTAACTAGAGGAAAAACAAACCATTGCCAATTTTTTAAATAAACTTTTACATGGTTTTTATAACGCATATATTAAAAAAATAAGCTTTTAATAATAATTAGTTTTATAGTTGTTAATTATATCATACGGAAAAATTGGTATTAATTTAAATAAGTTTATTTTTTATTGTTTCCATGCTGAACAAGGTAACATTTATTTCATAAATAAAATATGAATATGCATATATTATTTAAAATAAGCAATACAACTGAAAACGTAACAACGATTATTCACAAAACAGATTTTCGTTAAAAAAGAAACAAACGAAAATAATGCTCATCCACATATGAAACTGCAGTTTGATGTATATAAATGTGTACGGCGTAAATAAGCATCTATTTTTATCAACGCGAAAGCTTTTCAAAACTATTTGGCAGTGTGCCAAACTTTGATTTGTCCTTATTTATTGGAAGTCAATATCGTGCGAAATAATAGCAGAATTTGTAAAGTACTTTATAACTATAGAAAATATTTATATTTGTGATAAATATGCTGTCTAACGAAGGAAAATACACCACAATTGCTTACGACTCTTAATATTCTTTTTACTTTTCAAAAAAAAAAAAAAAATTAAAATTATATTTAATATTAATATAAACTCACAATCTAACAAGCTTAAATGTGTAAGTAATAAGAAATTTTTCAGCGGAAAAAATAAATTTTAGTGATAAATATAAATGAAAACTTGTAGAAAATAAATAAAGTACAAATTAAGGGTATTCACAAAGTAAATTGTTTTTCCAACAAAAAAGCATTTTCGCTTACTTTAGCCTCGTCTTCAGTTTCAGTCATCTTTATGTGCCTGCTGTTTGCCTCTTGACAGATTAACGAGTTGTAAATTTTATTTTCTAAGATCGACTCACGTCCTTCTACAGTCTCTACTCAAATGCCAAATGCGACATTAACGACGATTCCTGGCGTACCAAGTACTCGATCAGTCTGTCTCTGTTCATCAACCCTCTTCTTTCTTGATTCCTATTTTATTTCTTATCCGCTGCGCGTTTGCCATTCTGTTTTTTTATCCTTTTCTTATCCACTTAACCTTATTTCTTCTGGGCAAAACTTGCGAATAATGGATGAACTTTTCTTCTGTAGTGTATGGTTTTGTCAGATTTATATTTTCCGAGTGAATTTTAACTATTTTTTGTAGTTCAAATGATTGATATCCATTTTTATACGTCTAAAGTAGTTTAAACTATAGTAGAACTGTATACAAATTTATTAGTTTTTTAACAATTTTTTTCTTTTTGTTATTATATTATTTAAAATAGCAGAAATTAAAAATATTAAAAATTTAAGTTGAATTTCATTTAATTTAATCTTTTAATTAATTTTGTCTTTTCCTTATTGATTTAAATTTAAGATATTTTCCAGGATTGCAAGAAAGCCAATAAATTTTATCTTTTCAAATGTCTCTTTCAACTCTTAAAGTGCTAAACATTTCCGAGTATGACGTTAAGTACAAAAGTTATTACTTTGCTTGTTAAAAATTGAGATAATTTTGTTAGAAAGGTGACTTTTTATTCTAATTTTTTTTCTTTAATTCTAAAACTCAAATTGAGTCTAATAAACTATAATAAAAGGTGATATTTGTAATCTGAGTAAAAGTTTCAATTACAAAAAATGCAGGTATTTAAATCCAAGCTATTTGTATAATGTTTCAAGTAGTTTTGATTGTTTTTAACTCGTTTATCGACAATGATCAAGTTTTTCTTTTTTAAAAGCATTCAGATAACCGATTAATTAGTTTAAAAGAAAAATTAATGGACAGAAAAACACTGCAGTTTAAGTGCTGTTTCAAAATTATTCATTCAATAAAATTATTTTATGCTCAATTGCATATTAGCAATTCTATAATTTTCTTTTAGCCGTAAAAAAAATTAACACAAATTTTGGTTGATGGGACATTTTTTTCATGCTTTTGCTCTCTAAAATAGACAAAAAATAGTGGTGCCCTCAGAAATGTGGGCTCACACCTTAGTTAAAAGAAAATTATCTGTAGAATTGCTCATATATATTTTTTTTGAATGCATATTCGACTTATTTATTTATAAAAATTCAGTTAATGGAATTAAAAGTTTAATTTTCATTGATGGCAACATTATTATGAGAAAATTTTGTACAAAAAGAAAAAACATTGCATTAAATAATTGTAATAGCTATTTCAGTATATAACTGTCTCTGAAATATTAAAAACCTAATATGGTGGTGGTTTCAGTCATGCGAGCGATATTGACTTATTCCGTCGGGCCGCGCGAGTAGTACCAGTCAGCGATAGGGCGGACACTAGCAGCAACAGAAATGTATTTACAAATGTGTTCTGCGATGTTTTAGTCGTGAAAAATGCGTTCTTTTCTTAAAAGCACACATTTATTTAGGCATCTCACAAAAGTGACCTATTTTTTGAACACACTCATCGTCTTTAATCTCTTTCATCTCTTCTTCTTCTCACTGCAGCTTCTTATAATCATTCTTTCTTGTTTCAACACTTAAGTAAAAGACAAGCTTAAAACGAGTAAATAAACGGAGCATATATTTTTGTATAAACCCTATTCTTTATGTCAAAAGAAGTAAAAAAATTTTTTCTTAATACATTTTTATGTTCTCATCTTTTTTTGTGAAAGGTCGTGGCATTTGGTACAACACATGACATTGAAAGTTTTTTTTAATTAAAATCTACACGTGTTTTTTTTTTATTTTATTTATATTTATTAATTCTTCTGGTTGAAAAAAACCAATATTAAGTATTTTATATATAAACTTATTATGCAATGAAATATTCTATTTGCAAAGAAATTTTCTCGGAATTATTCATCGAATAAATTAGATAGCTTTCTTTAGATTATAACTACTTTTGTAAAGTTTAAATGAGAGTTTTTTTTTGCACGATTAGAATAGCACATGGATTATGCCTTTTCATGTCAAAGAAATGATGGTCATTTTGCAGAATTTTAATATTTTATAAAAACTAAAAATTTTTTCAAACAGAATTTTTTTAGTGATTTTAATTTTTTTTTTTTAATAATAAAAATATAAGTCTGATTCGATGTGAGAAACAATTTAATTTTATCAAATCCAATTTTGCCCAAAATTGTGCAACTTTTTGTAAGATCAGTGAATCTACAATTTAAATAGATTTTACAAATTCACTTTGAGAACTGATTATTTTCTATTATACTAAATATAAACGAGATCAGATTTAATACAATATATTCTTGAACATTGACAAAACTGTATCTATTTTTAGATCCAATCAAATCTAAATTTTGTTCCTCTCAGTACTTGTAATTAAAAAAAAACAATACAAAATTGAACGTATCCTTGTACATTCAAAATTCCAATATTCGTGCGTTAAAGTTACGCTTCTCTCAGTTGTGAATTTGTTGCACGAGATAAAGTCAAGTGATGCAATAAACGAATGAGAAATCGCTTTCCTCGTCATGTTATTTCATTTTTCGCATACAAAATTTTTCATTATAAATACAGAGAGAGAGAGAGAGAATCGTTTTTCGCTTGAAAAATTATTTAAAACTACATTTTTCACACAAGAGTGGAACTGCTTTTTTTAATTAATTGAAAATTCACATAGTTATAAATAAAAAAAAAATTACATTTGTTAGTTGAAAATATCAAAATTCAAATAAGAAAAACTATGATAAAAATTTATTCTGAACAAGGTAAAAACTTTTGTTTTCTTAACTGATTTCTTATTAAAACAAAACTTGTTTTGAAATAAAATGAAAAAACAAAAAGCGTAAAAACTTGATCTTTTTTCTTTTGCAATAAACTGCATTTAATGTTGCGAGAAAATTGAGAACCAAATCATTTGAATAATGATGAGCTTATCATTTCCAGCGAATTGTTTGCCAATAGTTTGCGCGAACGGTTAGCGCGCATCGGCAATGCGCTTTTCTGTTTAATCAGACGTAATTTTGGATTTCAGTTTACACATCATAAAATTGAATTAGTGAAGCCTGAAATGCGAATTTTGAAACTGTCACACAAAGTGATAGAAAAATATACACATAAAAAGATAGAGGCATGTACGAATATATTATCATTTGAGACCCGAGTACACACCATTGGATTGAAGTGGATAAAAATAAAATGCACAACTGGAAGGGCTTGGGATTTTCAAAATGAATAGAAAGTCGTACTTGCGAATCAAATTTATTGATACCAATGAACGTCAATAATTTTCATTCATAACAGAGAAGCTAATTGCTAGAGTAGCCTAACTTACAAATAATATCGCTGGTAAGTATTTCTTTTTTGGCATCAAATTTCCTTTATCTTCACTAATTTTGCTTTTTAAGAATATATAATGGGAATAATTTATGTCGAGAAAATTGATGACATCTTATTTCAAGTTCTTTTTCTTTTATTCCACTGGCCTGTGTATAAAATATATAAATTGAATACATCTTCTTTGTAAGTTCTTTAGACAAAAGATAATGCAAAAAAAAAGGAAAAAAATCCTTTCACTTGAAAATTCTTTTAAAAAAATATCCGATTATAATGTTTGTACCGTCTTCGTATGCCAAGCTACTTTAGCATAGAACCCTTAAAAATAACGAACTTTCTCATGTCGATTCCAACAGACCTTCTTTTTTTTCGAAGGGTATTATATAATTAACGTAAAAGAAGCTCTTGTTATAGTTCACATGTTGTTTTTTTTCTCTTTTAAATTTTTTAATTTTTGTTTGTTCTATCTCTGTGTGCAAAGGCTCCCAACGAGCTTAAGCTTAGAACGTCTTTTCGCGCGATTCGCGGTGAAAAAATAATACCGCCGAAGGCTCTCTACGTAACTATATTGTTTTCTAAATACAGATTTATTTACATACACAGAGATTAATTGAAAGTTTATCTATAATTTGTTTGCCTTTTTTTTGTTCTTGTAATTTGTTAAAATCTTTTTTGGTATAGATTTTTTGGATGAACTTTTCGTACACTTACCACACCGAGTATATTATGAATTCTCATTATAATCGTTTGCTTAATTTTCGCGCACTAAGCACCATGTCCGTGTGTTAATGGTAATCAATTAAACGCTGTTTTTGTTTTACGAATAACTTTTTTTATATAGATAATATGCTGTTGCAAACTTAACGTATTGTAAAATATTGTACACAAGTTATTTATTAGATCGTTGACACATTTTGTTGTTGCTTTTTCTTCTTCCTCTCTTTTGTTTAAACATATTCTTGTACAAATGAATTAATTGTTTGTAAAAGTGTATAAAAGAAAGGTTCAACGGTTACAATATATAGTAATATCTCATTGTCTCGACGTGCGCGATCGTACACAACTACGAACACGTATGTAACGTACATACAAGCCATCGATCAACATTTTGTATTTTGTGTTTTTTTTCTTCAACAACCATTTAAAATATTTAATAAGAGCACGTCCATGAGATGAGGTACGTTACAAAACTAGTACAAAACTAGCAACTAGGTACAAAAATGTAATGAATCATTAATAATGACGGTCGCCAAGGACCAGCTTATTTTTTTCATCGACGTTGGATTTTCTTTGGTTTTATTTGTTTTCTTTCTCGTACTTTGGATCTTTCTATTATCACTTTTGGCAAGTGATCCATGGTACCCTTTTGTTGACAGTTTTCCTC
>JABFPM010002510.1:0-13090 GCA_022817325.1 Idris sp. 1 HC-2018 | reverse complement strand
GCCAAGTATTTTATATTCTGAAAATATATTTTATTTTTCATACAGATAGATTGCTGGCTTAAAGTGAATATTCACTTATGATTAAGTAAAAGAACCTCATTTATTTTAGAAGTGAAAGATCTTTAACCTTGGTTGAGAGGCATTTTACTTATTTAAAGTGAAATTCTGTTTTTTTAAATTGACAGTGTAGCTTCTATTTTATAACTAACTAGTTATTAACTAAGGAATGATTTTTTTTTAAATGTTGTAACTTTATTTATTTTTTAACAATTTAAATCATAAATATGACTGATGCGTTTGCAGTGCAGACTATAAACTTTGCAATACAGACTGTAAACTTTACACTCACGACTACTGGCATAGAAGTCGTATCTGTTATTGCTACAGTTTACTTTTTGCAGTGTAAAAATTTGCGTAGAGAAAAAGTTACAAAGCCCTTTAACTTTTGAAGATGTAAACAGTCAAAATACAAGGGAAAATTAAGAGAAATAGATGTTATTTATTAATTGATTTTCTATCCAGAATTTCTTTTTTAAAAGTCTTTCTGCACCTCTGCGTTCCTTTATTTGCATTTCCAAAACTTTAGACGATTAATAAGTTAAAAATAGCTTTGTATTGAAATTTTTAATGATTTTATCAATTTATTAATTTGTTTAATAATTTGTTATTTACTAACAAAATATGTATAATAAGTAATAACTTTAAATTTAAAGAAACTGAAAACCGCAGTTTAATGGTGAAGGCTTTTGCTTGACGAGCAAAACGTTAAAATCTAAGTTCGATTCTCATCTAGTAGCGATTTTTCTTCATTTCAACAAAATATTTCTAGAGTGCCAGTCGATTCTGAGGGCTTTCCCCGATGGGAGTTTTTCCTTAGGATTTCCCATCGAGTTTTTCCGCTTTCACAGGCAGTATGGGTATTGCATTGGGGGAACGAAGAAATAAAAAGTAGGGAAAAAATAAGAAAGGGAAGCCTGTTTGGAGTCTATCTGATTTGTTTCCAGGTCACCCCAGGGTGAAGTAAATAGGAGGAAGAAAATAGAAATAAAAGGGTAAGCAGAAGAAAGTTTAGTTTTCAAAAAAGTAAACAAAATAACTGCAATTCTAAAAACAGTAGGAAAAAATGGGTCTTCTATTAAAATAGTATTTATTATAAAAAATTGAAAATGTTCTTTTATTTTTGATTTACTTAATTCAATAGTTTTGTCACGTAATATATACAAAAATATTTCATCATAGTTTAATTGCATTATTTCAATTCAAAAAAATAAATATTTGTTACTTAAAAAATGAAGTTGAATTAAAAATATACAAGGAAGTTTGCTTTGAACACCTTTCCCCTACAGCATACAAATATTGTATTTATCTGAGAACTAAATTATTTATTATTATAATTTTGTTATGTTCTTATAGTAACTATTAAACAGTAACATTTGCGTAAGTAGTGAACTGATTCTCCAACATTATCGATTGATCTATTTTAATGTGTCAAGCTATATCAGACGATGACACGTAATACTCAGCCGGCAATTACTACACTAGTCGACTCCGGACAATAGGATAATTCACGGTATTATGTTGTAGCTTGAGTTTATACCTAGTGCAAATTTTAACTCACACGTTAATCGTGAGTAAAAGAAGTTTCTCAGAACGTATACTTTTTTCTCATTTCATTATGATTCTGTATTATTTATAAACATTAAAATAATGCAAATTTTGTTTTCATTTTTGATTTTAATAAGATCACCTGTCATAGTATTCGTTTTTTGAATAATTTATTTCAATTGAGTTTTCTAAAAACTTTATAAATATAAAAATTTTGTTGATAATGAGAACTGTTGAATCAAAATATCATTCGGTACATTATTTTATACACATTGTTTGGTTTCTGCAAACTATTGATTATAATAGCATAAGCTTACTTTAAATTAATATTTTCCTTTAAGAATAAAAGAAAAAAAAATTAAATCACATGTATTATCATTGTCTTAGGCAATAAATAGCTAATCTTATGATTCTTTGTCAGAATCATCGTTAGAGAATTCATTTTACAGACGTAAATTAAAAAAGATTATGTTCATATAAATGCAGCAAAAACATATTTGCAGCATAAACATTATTGAGGTTTAAGTCAATGATCTTCAAATATTGACAAAAGAGAGACAGAATGAATTCTAAATTTGAATATTGAGCAAACAATTGAAAAATAATTATCCTTATCTACTACTGAGTTAAGCAATAATTTTTATTAAAAAATTGAATAATTTTTGCTGATTTTATATAAAATATAAAAAAACCTACGTTTCAATGAAATTAAATACAAAACTTAACAGTATAATTTGTAATTTGATGCTGTTAACAAATTAAAAACAATTAACGTTAAAAAATAAATTACATAAATGACAAAATTATTTTAACTTTGTTTTACTTTCTCTTTCGACTTTGCATTATATTATTATAAAATCAGTATTCTGTTTTTTACTCAGTAAAATGACTTTCATTTACTAATGACTCTTACTCTTATATTTTATAAAACAAATTTTAATTCACGGGATTTTCTATCTAGTTACAGAGTTTTTATCATTCGATGGTAAAAAGATTGTACTTTTTGGAGCACATGAATCCACTTTAAATAATTAGAGCGTATATAATTATATTGTGTTTGATCAAACATTTAATTATTAAATTTCAACAAGTAATATTGTTCATTGGCACCCACAGAACCGATATATGATAAATTATGATAATTATATTAATTTGAAGCTGAAAATGCTTTAAATGTCAACAAATATTGTGCAAAATAAAAGAAAAAAACATCTTATGCGGATTTGCAAGAAGTTTGAAATGTTTGTTTACTCTAACTTTCTTAAAACTTCTTTTATTGAAAAATAAATCAAGATTTCAAGTCTTAAAAGGAATTAACACGATTCAACAAAATTATATAAAATAATCGTGATGTAATACTTTATTTTGTATAGAGTAAAAGATTCTTTAAACAAATTTCGTTATAAAAACATTTTACACTTCTTGCACATTTATATACAAAGTAGTCATGAATATAACTTTAATAAGTCAAAAAATTGCAATTTTGAAGTGCTCCAGAATGATGTTTTTTCTGAGTTACTCAAGAAAATTAATTTATATGATTTAAAGCTTAATTTAACATTTAATCAACATCAACGAATCACGTTTAAGTCCATTTTATAACCCATCGATATCGATTCGATATTATCTAGAAGCATATACATAACTTCAATTCTATATAGAAATAATAATTCCTTAAGTTAATGGTAATATTGAATTATATTATATTATACATTTTTTAAATTAATTACTTTCAGTCTGTTTTAATGACTCTTGTTTCTAAATAATTATAGATCCAAGTTTTTTGAAATTTAAATAATAAAAAAAAGATTTTTTTGTAACAAAAAGTTAAATTGTAAATGTAAAGTAACTGGATCGAATATTTTAAAATAAAATAACTTGATATTGTCATACAAAAATTTAGTCAGTCAAGTCAATTATAATTACAATAGCAATTTAAAATTCAAAATGAGAATTTAATTAAAATTGAAAAAAAGTAATCTAAATTTTAATTATAAATTCAATTACACTCGTAAGTTATCAATAAAAAAGCAACTGAGTTAAAACAAGTTACTAACTTGTAATATTTTTACGTTTTTTACAACTTGTTATTTTAATAAAAATAAGTTAACTTTGAAAATGCGCATAAATGAAGAAAGAATTACATTAAAAATTATTTGATTGTTTTTATTAATTCTTTAAACTAATTCTCTTAATATTAAGTGTTTTACATGAGAAAACACGAATGTCGGTAAAGAAGAAATTAAATGATATTTGTTATTCTTCTAATTGTTCATTAGGCTCTGTAATTTCAGCCTAAACTTCTTTTATATTATTGTAAATAAAACCAATGTTTTTATTTTACTGTGCAATCGTAATGAAGATTTAAAAAAAACAAGTTGCATAGTCATGTTTGTATTTATAATGAAAACATTTTCTAAATATCATAATAAACTGATTGACGGAAACAAATAAACGATAAAACAAACGCATAAAACAGACATCGTGGGTCATAAACGATAATTAGTGCAACACACCCTGTATAGTATGTTCGCGTACGATCTTTAATTTGTCGAGTGCTTATAGCTTTTGATTAAGAGCACAACGGAGAGTTATTTATACGCGTCGCGTTAACCGCAAGGGCGATTTAAAAAGGCTAAAAATTGTAATCAACCGTCTAGACTGGCAATGCCACTATCAGACTCTCGTTAGCGTTATCTCCAGCAAACGGGAAGAGTGTCTGTACAATGTGTGCATATACTCGGTGTCATGCAAGTATATTCCACCTCACAAATTAATATTGCACATCTATATCCGAGAAAACGAAACAAAAAATAGTCAACAAAATTTGATTGCAAGAAACTAATAGAGTTAAAAAGTTTTCAACAATAAGTAATGTCTATTTTTGTATAAGTCAAAACAATTTATATTTATAACTTAAGCTATGTAACTTCAATAATACAATTAGATACATAAGTATTAATTAAAATTTGATTTAAACGACAACTATAATTTTAATTTATTTTCTGCTAAGCTAACAAATTGAAATTAAACTAAAATACTCAAATTATATTATATCAGATATCATGTCATTGCTAAAAGAATATTGTCTATTTAATTAAAAATTTAATATGACGTTTTATTTGAAAAGCTTTACTAAGTGTAATTTTTTGAATTCTCAATTTTGTAAGAGGTGTTAAAGATGTTACATTTCTTAACGAAATAAAATGATAATTTTTTATATTATTTCAAAAGATAATTAGTATTATTATAATTGATAATGAGTATTGTTCATAAATGATTTTTGAAATTATACTATATTAAGTTTTACTATACTTTCACTGTAAATAAAGATCCAATCGTAAAATAATTATAAAAAGAAGGTCTTTTCTTCAAATATCAAGGTTCTACGTTCAAGAAGTTTAGGGATTTTTTGAATTAGACTGACAACTTTTTGAACTAAGTTAAATATCAGTTGATATTTATTCTTTGATTTTCGAAAATATTTTAGCATAAATGATATTTACTTCATAAGAATTGTGGGCGTAATCACTGACCTCGTTTTTTGTTCCACCTCAAAAACGCGGTCACTGTTTTCGTCCACATTTCATTGCAGAAATTTAATTTTCATAGCTCATATTACTCTTGATACGTGAGAAAATTGTATTATTTAATTTGAATGGACTTAACAGTAATAATAATAATAATAATGGTTAGATGCAATTTTCGTAATGTCGGTATTCGATTGATTTAATGTTAAAAGAGAAAATTCTAAAATTTTTGAGAAATTTAAAAATTGTGTAGGTAAAATGCACCTTTGAAGATCAGAAAAATAAAAAATGTAGAGTAACTTTGAATCCATAATATGTTTTTATAAATCAAATTTCAGCAAGAAATATTCAAAATTATCAATAGATTTTTAAGATTGAAAGTAAAATAGACATTTTTGAATCTTGGAAATGTATCTACTACTATAATTTTTAATGCTTTTCTTTGAAATTTTAATTTTGAGATTTATTCATGATCAATTTTTACATTTATTTATGAAAAAGTTTTAAACTGAAAAAACTATGCTAGGTAAGAAGTAAAAACTTTGGTGGTTTATTAGTCACGATAATTTTTGATGAATTTTTACTATCACTGTGGGATTTATTATCACAGTAAGGGCAAAGTAGCACCTTACTGAAAGAAATGAATATATATACTAAAAAGATATACACTTTTTACACTGGGAGAAATGGACTGTCAAAATAGCAATCTTGACTGTTACTATTACGGCGCGAACTGTAAGTTTCTACGATTTATGGACTGTAAAACAAATACATAACAATTTCAATGTTAATATATGTAAGTAAGTCAATTTAGTAAACAAAAATGTAAATATTACTATTTAAACGTAAACCAAATACTTTTTGGTTAACAAAAATTGTTTTTAAGTTTAAATTAAACATCGTCATGACATAATCTGCAAGAATTCTTTTTGTTAATTTTTATGATGAAATATGTTAAATTTAAATAGTTAAGCGTATTATAAACGTATTAAACGTATTATATTATTATTCAATCAACTGATTTCTGTTTTTAAATCGAATTTATTTTGTATAATACTTGTTGACTTGTAAAAATCTTTTAACAGTAAAGATCGTATAAACTTACAATCCGTGCCGTAATAGTAACAATCAAGACTGCTATTTTGACAGTTCATTTCTCCAAGTGTAGTATATTAAATTAGAAACTCAGTTAAAAAACTCTACTTATTACCTTTTACTCATTATTAATACATATTGTGCATTATTAATTATAAATTATAATGAATTATAATAAATTCAAGAAATGTAATAATAAGGATAACAACTGTACTTTATTAATTTCATCAGAGGAATTTAGCTAATTTTCACTGAGTTGCCATTGAAATGAACAAGAAATAACAAAAGTTGTCAATTTTGGTAAAATGTATAGCATTCTTCCATTTCAATACACGAGGAGCTTATTTTTAAAATAAGCTATGTTCACTTTTTCGGTTTTAGAAAAAGAAAGCTGAACAAATCATCATTTATTATTTAAATATAACATTTTAATAACTAGGGTAAAATGTATATTTAAGAAGGCATATTTAGCTCTAGAAATATGTTGGATTTTTATAAAGTAGTAAGAGTTTAATAAACAACAAATTTCTAGACATAATACGTTTTGAAACTAGGACACTGAACGTTGCCAGATTTAAAACAAAAATTAATATTGGTCATAATCAATTGTAATAATTTCTTAAAATGAATGGAATCATTTTGTTTTGAACTTTACGAGAAAAAAATTTTTTTATTATCAATCTTCATAAATATTTTTTTAGGAGTAAACCTAAACTATATAAGCAGCCGGCTTTGGAGCTAGGCTGCTTATATAGTTGGTTATAATATTTATTGTTAATGTTCTGAGCTAAAAAATTGCTATTACTTTTTTATTTGTCTGAGAACTTCGATTTGTACAAATCGTGTTTGTAAAAATTATTTTTTAGATTAATAATTTATGAAAGTAGTTAACTTAATACTGGGAAAGAATATTTTTTATTTTAGATTAAAAATTGTGTAATATTTTGGGGTTATTCATATACATAAAATTTTTCCAGAAAAACATGTTTCGTTGAACTTGAAGTTTTTACAATATACTTTTTTTGGGTGTACAAATATCTGTTACTGTTTACGAAAATTTTTATTGCTTCATTTGAATTTTCTGTTAAAAATTCCATAAAAATATTGTTATTCAGCATTGATCATGATCGCGCAGCCAAAAATTGTTATCGTTAATTACCAGAAGTTCATATGTCTGAGATTTTAAGATATTGCACATGTAATCAATAAAAAACTGAAACATCACGTGCTATTCTGATACGTTTGTTTATTCTAAGCTCTTTAATGATCAAATTATGTAGTTAAGAAAAACTTCTTTCCGCGGAAAATGCAAGCCATTATCTTGACTGAAAAGTCATGAATCAATAGCTAACTGTTTATCTTAAGCGAGTTGTTTTGTCTTCGTATTATCTACTGGTGTGTCATTTTACAAAGAACGTTGTTCCGTAACGATTATCATGTATTTGAGTATTGCGCTTCAGAAAACTTGTATTTTCCAACCCTTACCTAGATAAACTAAACGTTTAAGGCTGTCCTTCGAAATATAATCTTCTTTCGATGAGATCATAAAAACAAATACTTTGTTTAAATGATTTTACTCAAAAAAATGTTAGATTGAAATATTGTTAATTTATTCATGATTTAATAATTATAATTCTTCAACAAAACAGGCTTTTCAGAAGTTTCAAGTTTGGTTTTCATCTGATTTTAATGATTTTTTTAATCTATTAATGGTACACAAATTTGTTAGATAATTGTGATATCTAACAAGTTTTTATCATTAATTCAATGATTGTATGAGAAGTCAAATTAAAATTATCTTTTATTGTAATTGAAAATTTTTTGCTGGTTTGTAAAAAGTTATTTATAGTTTAATACATTGATATAAATTTATTAATATTGTTTAGCTGTTGATTTACTATAAGAATATTAATTCTGTTCTAATTTAGTGCAATTTTTTTTCTTTTTTTTCAAGTAAACTAACCTAAACAAACTTAAAATTTGAGGAAACTCATAAAACTTGCAAATTTAAAATGTCTCCAACATATTACAAATCAAAGACATGCCTATACGAATTGACATTTCCAAAATAAAATTGATACTCAAAGAAAGAATAATGACTAAAATTCAACTAGGTCCCAAATAGGGCCAACTTTAGAGATTTTCAGATTATTTTATGGTTATATTAAGCAAGTTCGTTATTTGTCTATTTCAAGTGCGTTCAACTGTCAAAGAAATCATGATTAGTCTTATCTAGTTTTAAATTTTGTTAATTTTTTTTTTGCTAATATTAAGTTTACATATTACCATATTAAATCAATATTATAAAAAATAATGTCCAAATTTGTTGGAATAATATTGGCTTATATTGTTTCGACATCAACTCAAAATTGAATCAGTTTCATTAATCTAAAATTAAGGTGATATGTTAGTTCCGTAAATATAAAAAAGATAAACATAACGTGTGAATAAAAAAACTAAAAGATTTATTTTACAAGTAGAATCCAATAATTTTTGCGAAAAGCTTAAATTTAAAAAATTAATGTATTTGTGCTGTGTGCGGTACATCCCTATTTTATTTATTTATTTTTTAAGGTTAAATCAGAGTGATTTCTGATCAAAAATGTAAGGTGTCTGCTTCTAAATGTTAAAAAACATATAGATTTGTGTGAAGATTTAGAGAAATTATATTATTCTTTAAAAAGAATAAGTTAAGTTGAGTATTATTAAAATTGTTAGATCAAAAATTTTTTTTTGAATCAGACTCTTTGAGTGAATGCACTTCATTGTGTAGAGTTGCAAAAACTAATCTGATTAATTGTTTTTATTTAATATTTACATGTATAAAATGTTGATAACAGTTCTTGACATATATCAAGCACATTGCTATATGCTTAATTTTTACATTGAAAATTTGGATGTTCTTAAAAAATACTTTATAATTATCTCTTAAATAATTCATTTAAGTAAAATCTTTATTTTAATTAAAAAAAAATTATAAATTTACATTTTACAGTAAATATTTTTATACTCAATATTTATGCTTACAAATATTTTACAGTTAACATTTTATTATGAAATGTAAGAAGAAAAAAAAATTAACACGCCACAAAATATCGGTAAATTTTAGTGCATGTTGTTGTACTCTCAATCAATGCAATCAAAAAAATTCTGTATTTTTCAGATTTATTTTATAGATTAATCGTTAAACAAATCTCATTTATCTTAACATCTTCTATAGTAATGAGCCAACAAATTAATTTTAAGCTTTTTATATTTTTTTTTGTTTAATGAGAGGAGCAATATCTCAAACATGTTAGATTTTTTTTACTTTAAGCTTGTTTTGATCAATATTGATGTTCTGGTGATATTTGTTTAAAATTATTTATCTCCAAACCGAAATATTTAAAATCAAAAGTTGATAAAATAACATTTAACTTTTCGAAAGAATTGTAAAAAGTTATGTTTTCAGTTTTATTTAATTAATTAAGTATCAGATTTTGATTTAAAAAAATAAACGAATAAATCTAATTTTTAATCAAAACTAATAACATTTTTAGAAATACACATGGTTTAAAAAATGTATAAATTCGTATGTTTGAGTAATTTTATATATTAAAAAATCAGAATATATTTTTTAACAGATTGAATGATAAATTATATTTCAGTGTTAAAATTTTATATGAAAAATTTCAGTACGATTGAACAAACTTTTGAATGTGACCTTAATGCTATACTTTGACCTTAAGTAATATTTATGATAAATATTTAAGACGTTATAAGAAATTAATTTATTTTTTAAAGAAATCAAATTATTCTTCCAAGCCAAATTTGTCTTATTTTGTTTTTAATTATTTAATCATTCATTTATTTATCACTATTAATTCTAACAATAAATGACTATGTAATTCATATTAAAATAAAAATATATACTTTTGTAAATGATTTGGTTACTCAAATTGTTATTCTTATTACTTATTTTCAACTGCAGTTCAATTATAATTTAAAGATTTTGATGACTCCTTTTAAAATATGATTTTTTTATAATAACAATCTTACAGTTATGCTAATATTTAAAACTGATATAACTTTGTATTTACATGTAAATATAAAGAATTGATAAAATGTAACAATTAGTGTAATTCTTCATCAATACTCTGTAAGTAAATAATATTGTAATAATATAATATTATATAAAATGACACAGTCTGAAAAAAGGGAAAAAAATCTGAAAAACAACATGATAATAGTTTTTTTATTATTATTTTTAACAAAAACAGAGTTTTAATATTGGACAAATTTTAAACAGAAATCAATTATTTAATTTTAATTATTTATTGTATTTTAGTAATATTTGAAACAAATTATTGTATTTTATTTTCAGTTTACAAGTGAAACTACAATGGAAGAAAAAATAATAATCATTGAAACGACGAGTTTTAAATTTTGTGAATATTCATGAAAATTCGATTTCTTTAAATAGTCAAAACTATTTCAACTTTATTAAAAAGTGTAGTTTAAGAAAAAAAGTAAACATTAAAATTCAGTTTTTTGTCCAAATGAGAAGTTTTATATAAAATATATAGGGCGTAAAGCTAAACCAGTTATGTTAATGTAAATTTTACACATTAAAGTTTTTGTTAACATTTTAGTCTGGAAATGAACAGAAGCACGGGTTCTCAACACCATGAAAACAAAATTTCAAAAGTTGATATTTTAATTTTTTCTTCAAATCCCATCAACCTGCAGTTCTTTTTCTTTTTTTACTGCAGTCTTTAATGTACAGGTGCACTATTCATATTAAAATTCTACTGTATATTCCAGTCTCATTCGGTTTTATAACACTTTTTCAAATGACTGATATTTACGAAACATTTATAAATATTAAATTTTACAATAAATGTATGAAAAAATTATATTTATTAAAGTAGAAATTTGTATAATTAAAGTTTTTCTGCAATAAATTTATATCGTGATGTTAAAATACATTAATAATTAGCCATTATTATGCTTTTCTAAGAAACTATTATCTTTAATGTTATATCAATATTAGGTTAAGGGTTAATAAAACAATTAAAAGTTAAAAAATAAAAAACAAAAAAACTTATATTCACTTAAAGATTTTTGAAACAAAATTAATTTATTTATTAAATTAAAGTTTGTTCCAACTTAAATTGATAAGATCTCAATTAAAATAATCATTTATTATCAAAATCAATCGGTTGACCATCTTTTTTCAATGGTTGTTCATTGCTCAATAAACAACGCCAAGCGTCTTTTATTAACGTTTCCACAAAAGTCCTTTCTAAAATTGGTCTTCAACTATGCAATTGTGATATATATAAAAATGAGAAATTTCCATCTGTACCTGTTATTTAAAGTAAAAATTCGCCCGAACACTGCGGCAATTTACTTTATTTATAAAATAAATCATCAACATTAATTATAATACAATATCAAATCATTTAATTATAGCTTTTGAAATTTGATGTATTCTAGTGAATTGACATATTTTTCTATTCTTGTGCAACTACAATCATAATAATATAAATTGCCTAGACAAATGATTTACGTAATTTATCATAATTATCTTGTAACCATTATGCATATTCGCTCTGTTGCAAATTATAATTGTCAAAGTGCATTAGAAAAAGGTATTATATGCAAGATAATAAAAATGATGTGCAGTTGCTGCTGCATTTGTGTTGCACTGCAAATGGCAAGAGCGCAGTGAGTAAGTAATGCATGATGTGATCTTTGTGCTGTTCACGTACCACCAAAGCCATGTCTTTCGCCTTCGAGTCGTGGACGTGGAGCAAACGTCCCACGAGCTCGAGCAATTTTCTTCTTATCTGGTTGACGGAGACGCCGAGCGTCTGCATGCAGCGACGCCGCAGCTTCATTTGAGCGTCACCGCCAGGTCGCCGACAGACGTCGCGAACTCACGAGCGTACGCTCTTTAAGGCATTTCGACGCTCCGCGAAACATGCAACGCACTTTGCTCCCTCTCTTTTCCCTGTGCCCGTTTCGTATTCCTATCTCTCTCGGGCACTGTCAGGACACGACTTTCATCGCGCACACAGTTGGTTGGGCATCTCGCACGTCATCCGGGCGCCAAACCTGGCCAAAAAAAGGCCAAGCTCAACTCGTCCACGAAGCAACTTGTCGTGTCAAAACGCAAAGTGCAAAAAGGCTGCGAAATTATTATTTAAATTAATTGCAGTGAAATTCGCACAAAGTCCAACGGCAGACTGAATTCATTCGACCGACGTCTGTCAGACTGCAGAGACAGTCCCCTCCGCGCACACCGGCAGCCCTACCCGACGTCCGCTAGTCGCGATTGCCCGCGCGGGGTCAGAGGGGAACGAAATGCAGGGGCGAATCGCAATAATCCCTGCCCGGATCACCCTCTGAATGCGACGAGTCAAGGTGGTTCTGTAAGACTTGAGGATTAAGATTATCACAAGGTGCTAAAGTCACGGAGCTATTGTCTGAAAAACCGGGCTTAAGGGGATATATTATAGACTGCTGTTACCGACGGATAGAAATTTTATTAATTTTATTTTCCAACTAAATGAGGCTTACAAGGACATTTACGCGAACAGCATTTCATGCTAAAAAACAACAATTTATAAGATTTAAGCTGTATACATTTATGAAAAAGTTGTAAGTATTTTTTTTCTTGAGAATAAATTAATTATAAATGTCAAAAAAACCGCTTAAAATCACAGACAGTTCCAAATAATTTTTCTGTGTTACTTCTAATAGCGATGACTAATTTCCATGAACTTAACAATTTTAAGTAAATAATAAAAATTCTTTAATAAAATTTTTGAAAACTCACAACAAACACTAAAAAAATAATTTATAAAAATTTAGAT
>JABFPM010002509.1:0-16502 GCA_022817325.1 Idris sp. 1 HC-2018 | reverse complement strand
ATCAACCTTCGTGTTTCTTCGTGTCACAATATTTCTTCGGATCGACCAGGGCAAACTTATATCGTTTTGTGTACGTGAAAATAAAATTTGTGCATCATTCCAATAAACCGTTTACACTTTGTGTTTGCAACTGTGATCGATGGCCGAAACCAAATTTCAAGCTTTGATAGTTTGTTTAACTTTTGCTTTCCTTTTAGATCTTTTGTCTGAAGAAAAGTATCAAGTATCCGGTAAAAATAAAATATTCAGTTGGCAATTCTTATTATTGAAAAAAGTCAACATTTTAAACTATAAGAACTTGATTTTACTTTTAATACCAAAAACATAAGCATTTTGAAATTAAATAATGTACGAAAATAGAACATTTTTCTTTTTTAGCTTGGCAATTTTAATTTCTTTTTTTTTCGGTTTTTAAGCTCAAGAAAGTTAACCAAAGATTTTACTTTTCTAGATTGGCGATTCTGATTTTTTTGTTTAGTTTTGAGGTTATGAAAACTAGCATTATCTACTTAGAAAAGTTAAAACCAAGAAAAACTTAACTTCAATTGAAAATAAAAAAAAGTAAAAAACCAAAATATTTCACTTTTTTAGTTTGACAATTCTGATTTTCTTTGCTTTTTAAAGTTAAGAAAATCAGCACTGCCAACTTCAGAAAAATTAAAGAACAAAAAAAAGTAAATTTTAGTTTAAAAACAAAATAAACCAAATTCATCTAATTAAAATCACAGATTTTATTTTTATTTTTCTTTTCAAGGTTATCAAAATCAAGGATACAAACTGGAAAACAAAAGATCAATTTTTATTGTTTTTCGATGAAGTTACAAAAATCAGTAATGTCAATTATTTGTGTATTTTACCAATATATTTGTTATTTTGTTTTTTAAAGTTGCAAAAAATCAGTATTGCCAATTATTTTTTGCAGCCAAAATATAATACCAACATAAAATGCTAATACATATCAAATAAGCTGGGCATAAAAGTGTCAGATTGAACTGCACAGCAAATCCATCAAGATCTGTCACGATTTCTTGGACTAAAGTGAGAAATTAAGTACAAGATAAGGCACGAACATTCATTTAGGGATGAAGATAACGCAATAACATAGAACGAATCGCTGGTTTTCGGATCAAGCGACGATCCGCCTTGATAAATGATGCGAAATTTCTGATCTAACTTTTAAGGGAGAAAAATTCTCCCATTTTTGTTACGATAAAATGGCCGACTTTAATTTATTATTTTTACAAATAATTAATTTTTTGATCAAATAATAATTTTAATTAAACTCATTTTTAGGTTAGAATTCTAAAATAAAAAACTGATTTAATTTTTTTTATATAATATACATAACTTTGATTTAAAACCAGGAAAAATTAAACATTTTCTCACGACAAAATTAATTTCCGCGCAGAATAATTAAATTTTCGCACGATCCCATCTCGTGGTAAATATAATTAACTCAAAACTCAATAAAAGTGATCTCTCAGGGGGTTTAAAAAAACAATGGAAATAATCAAGAGAAATTCTCACAACATATATTTTTTAAAATGAAATTGCTGAGAATAATGATTGATTTTACAAATATAAAAAAATAATTTTTTTTTTTTAATAAGAAACAAAAAATATTTTATAGAAAATAACATTTTTTTCAAGTCAGGATTTTCTGTTCTTGTTCACGAATTTTCCATCTTAAAAGACACGCATGTCGGAAAATATGAAAAGACTTTTTGAAAGAAGCTAGATAGGTCTATAAAATCGATATAAATTTAAAAGTTTTGACCATTGATTATTTATCAAAATACCTGTGCGGCAAAATATCATTAGCGCCGAACAATAAAAAATATTTGTATGAAAAAATAAAATATGTCCATTAGCGGTAGTCTTTAAGTTAACCACAACTTTTCACAATAAGGGAAACATAATTGATGAAATTTGTGTGAATAAATTAGACACGGTTACAGTTCATTATTTTTAGTTTTGTCCTTTGGCCGACTAAACATCACGTTTTTCCATAAAATAAGAATTTTTGTACCTCATTTATTACTGTTCAAAAATTTACAGCTTAAAATTTACTAAAAAAATTATTAATAATAAATTATATACGTTAAATTTAAAAAAAAAAGTTGAATGTAAAAATTAAGTTCACATTTATGCTGGCTCATGTATATGTATAGTATACCTAATTCAGTTACCGTCGGACTTGAGTTTTAAAAAGTCTAAAACTTTTGTTTTCAATTTTAAACTAATTTTTCTTGCAAAATAATAATTGAAAACTAGAATCTGAATTTTAATTTCTCGCTTCAAATTGTTTACAAATTTTGAACACAATTCAAAAACAAACTTGATTTTTTGTTTTGTTTACATACTTGAATCTGAAAGTTTTTCATTTATTTACATGAAAATCATGAAAACACACATTGTTTTCTTTGTTTATATGTCAAAATTATTTACAAACATTCAAAAAATAAATAAAACAAACGAAAAATTGTATATTTTATTCATACAAACATTGTTTTGTATAGTTTTCTTTGTTTACATACACAAATTTCACCGTACATTAAACAAAACAAGCTAAATTACATTTTTTAAACACAACATTTTACTTTTGTTTGTTTACATCTTGTTTTGTATATTTTTCTTTGTTTACAAGTAATATTTGTTGATAAACATTCAAAAGTAAAGCAAAAAAAACTAAAATTTTAATTTTCAAAATAAAATTTTCTTTAAACTGTTTGTTTACATATTGTTTTGTTTATATAAACATTGTTTTCTTTGTTCTCCAGTTCAAATTTGTTTACAAACAATCAAAAATTACTAATTTATCGTTTTTCTTCATACATCAAATTTGTTTACGTAAATCAACAACAATTAATCCTAAAAAACAGAAAGGAAATTGATTAAATTAAAAGTGTATAGAAAACCAAAAGGCTGCAAAAAAGTTATTTATTATTGTTGTTTGGCTTAGCAAAAAAAAACAAGCTAAGTGAACAGAGCGCAGTGCGTCTCGGAAGATTTTCAGCACAGTATAAAACATTAATTTCCTGGTTTTAATTAATGCCGCGGGTACGCAGACGCAGGGCAATGGCGGCGTCGCCGCCATTCTAGACAGAGCCAGTCGCGGCCCGCGACGGAGACAGAGAGAGGGAAAGGCGGGCAGATCAGAGGGGAATTTGATTAATGATCCTGCGGGATCGTTCAGGGGGCAAGCCGACCAGGCAATCGTATCCTGGAGGACGTCTGCCGCATCGCCGATAAACGGCCTCTTTTTCTGCCCGGCCACAATTATAACCAAACTTTTTTTTACTTTTTTGTTTTTTTCTTTTTACCAATCAAATTGTCGATTTGTTCTGCATTTTTCGGCAGAAAAGGACATTTTGCAAGTTACAAATTTGGCGGGAAAATCCAAAATTTGAAAGAAAAATACAAATATTGGTAGAAAAATATAAAAAACGACGGAGAAATAAAAAAATTGACAGAAAAGTATAAAAGTTGGCGGGAAAATGTAAAATTTGGCAAAATATATATAAAATAAAGTGATACACACAAAAAGAATGTGTTTTTTTCCGAAAATGAAGTCATCACATAGTTTTTCGTTTTCTTTTGTAAAATTCGTTTGATCTGAGACCCCACGTGGAGGAAATTCATAGAAGTTACAAAACATAACCCTTCTTTTACAAAAAAAAACTTAGCGGCGGAAAAACGTCAAACGAATATTTTGAATCTGATATAGTATAATGATTTGAACTACATCTTGGAAGATCAAAGAAACGATCCGTGAAAAGAGGAAAAATTTGTTTGTGACAAATAGCTGACAAACAAGCTTACCGCTGATTGGAATCAGAAAAAAAATCTCAAACTAACTCATTGTTGACGGAATTAGAATTTTGATTGATTAAGATAGGAAAATTAGAACATTGATACATTCTTAAATAAAAAAAAAAACAAACTTTTTTAAAAAAATTCCCAACTTATCTAAAAAATTAAAGTTTTGTTAGTTATAAGAAATAAAAACAAACTGTTATTTTGAACACATGTGACCTTACAAATAATGTTTACATTCAATGTTATTAAACTTTTCTCAGTTTTGTTTTTATTATTTTGACCAAAACACTGCAAAAATATAACTATAAATATACACAAAATTAAAAACATACATATTTATACTTTAAAAATAAAAATTACATAATATAAACAATAACTCTACTTGTTTTGTTACTTTCAAAAATATTATTTATTTCGTCGAACAATAAATTTAAATTAGAAATAAATGATAAATGATTTTTTGAGTCGTGATGAAATTTCGGTACTTGATATAACCTATAAATACACTGACAATAAAACGTTCGACATAGTCTCGATTGTTATTATTGCGGATAATTGATAGTTTTGATGATATTTCGGGTGGAGGTGGCAAGTTAGTACGTGGGATCGAGAGGTGGGGCAAAGTGGGCCCGCTGGGCCCAGCGTGGGCACGCTGCCCGCTGCGCGAAACAACACCGACATAAAAAGCCAGGCACACCCACACACACACAAACAAATTACAATCTCATTTGAATATCATTATCCAAATGATAATTACGCAATTAATTATTTATTATTATTAATTCAACAAAAATGAGGTGTTGATGTTAAGAATTATATTTATTACAATGGAGCCAGCTGTTTAAATTTCACATGTACAGTTAATTGATTACCGGAAAAAGGACAAAAAATTATTTATATTGAAGAAAAGAAAACAAAAATTATTTCTTCAGTAAATATGAAATACATTTTGTAGGTTATGATCTACTTTTACAGAATTTATTTATTTAATTTTTTTTCATTGTTCAGCTTGAAGCAAGCATAAAAAATTATTGAATTCGTCCAAATTGAGTCAATTAAGCTCATAAGCCAACTGGCCCGATGACGCGAGTCTTTTCTTATTTCAAATTCCGCTATATGGATTCATTAATCTCTTTCTACAGCTTGAAATGTTTTTTTTTAGTTTGATCTGACGTTTTTTAATATTAACTCGCGTTCGGTAGAAAAATTATGATGTAATTGTGAAAACACACAGAAGAAAGAGATTCATTGGAAAAAGGAAAGAAGTTTAAGCAAATAGAACACATTTTTTGGAATGCAGTAACAATGTTAAGAAAGCGTGCAGCGTAACTTTTGCGGAAAAATCTTTGCTGTCATGCAAATGTAAATAATAAAAGTGTTTTTGTTTTCTTGTTCCAGGATATGGATTTGATCGAAGTGTTGTGGAAGCAGGATGTGGATTTAGGCTTCACAATCAACGACCCGACAACTGCGAAAACCAAGGAAGAGGAAATCGAGAAGAAAGAAGAGTTTGACAAAATTAAAGCTTGTAAAACTGTTAATTCCACTGACGAACAGGTAACTTTTTTATATTAAAAAATCAAAAAACCTTCGTACAGATTTCTTTATTATGTCTTAAAGATAAACTGTGCAAAATTTCAAGTTAATCGGGTAAAAATTAACTGAAAAAAACATAGACAAAGTTACCCGATTTCAACTCTTATCGTTAAAAAAAAGAGGTAAGTCATATTTTTGTAGCGGTTTCAACGGATTTTCTTATTCCCAAAAAGAAATTTGTCTAAAAAACGCAAAGTTTTACTAACTTTGGGCTATTATTTCCGGATTATTTTTATTCTAAATTATTTGGTAGTTTTTGCCGATAGTATTACAAATAAAAAAGTTTTCTTAGACTCTAAATAAAATCTCTAAAAATCAACTAAATTCAGAAGAAATACTTAGAAAAGCGCTTGATTTAGCACGCACCCTATTGGGAAAGAAATAAAGCTTTAAAAAGTCTAAAATATGTACCTAAATAATCGCTAACTTTCTTGATGGACCTTAGAATTATCAATTCTGCATCACGCACTCTACAGGATAGAAAATGAAATTTCTCAATTATAGCTGAGATCGCTAAGTTACCGCTAAGTTTCGTTAAAAAATGTACTCTTTGCGAAAATAAATAACCGTTAAAATTGACAACTACAAAATATCAAAAAACATGTTATTTTATCAGTGCCGGATTCGGAAGTGGCCCAAAAATGCAATAAAAATGTGTACAAAAAAACATAAAAACAAACATTGAAAAAAAATAAAGCAAGAAAAATCAAGTGATTTGAGCTTACTTTTTATCGAAAAAGACAAGCTTCAAAAACTTGACTTTGATGATTTCATTTATCAATATGCGACAGAAAAAAGTAGGGAAAATTGTAATTTATTGAAAAACTATATTTAATAATATGTAATATATTTCTCTAAAAAATACCTGTTTTTTTGTTACTTAAAAATATAGGGTGAGGGAGGGGGGGGGGGTTTAAAAAGTGGGCCCTAAAAATTTAAGCTTTTGGGGCCCTGTCAAAGGTAAATCCGGCGCTATATTTTATTTAAAATTGTGGATTTTAGCCATTTCAGTCGCACCTCCCCTTAATAATTTTATAATATTTTTTGCTCCCGAATTAATTTATAAAAAGTTTTTTATACACTCAGACAAATTCGGTAACCTTTACTATAAAATTTAAGTTGGTTTTTGGTCAACTTATCTCTAACTAAGTAATGTCAACTCGGCAGTGTAGTAAAATGTACAATACGTGACAGTTATTGTATTCGAAACTTATAGAAGCGAAATTTGTGTTCGATACGTTCCCGTAAATATATAGATGTTAAATCGAACAATAAAAATATTATTCTATATAATGAATTAATCTTCAGTATATTAAAATTTATCAATTATTCATGATTTTAAATCCATTCCAAAGAATGATTTATATCTAATTTTAAACCCTCACATCAGTGAAAAATTTTACTAAGTTTGTCAACTGTTTTGATTTAAAATGTT
Source organism: Idris sp. 1 HC-2018 (assembly GCA_022817325.1). NCBI lineage: Eukaryota > Metazoa > Arthropoda > Insecta > Hymenoptera > Scelionidae > Idris > Idris sp. 1 HC-2018. Next base: position 9,652 of record JABFPM010002509.1, on the reverse strand, counting down.
TTGAGTAATAAAAATCATTTTTTCAGTCAGTTCTACTACATAAATTGAGTTGATCATAAAACTGACTAGAAAATATAGATAACGCGAATAGTCACGCTAACCGATATTCTAGTTATAATTACTATATTTCCACTTGTATTAACTATAAATGCCTCAACTATGAACATACAGTTAATTTAACAACGCAATTTTTCCTGAGTGTAGGCAAATGGAACAGTATTTCCTGAACATTTTGGTGCAACTTGATTTTCGTAAGAAAAAATTTGTTTAACTTTTTATTGATAAAATTTGTAACCGTACTTATTTTAACTAGGTCATTTTGTATATATTTGACTACCCTAGTAAAAATCGAATTCGCGCCCTTATTAGGGTCTATAAAGGCACTATTTGGGCCTATAAAAGCACTATTTGGGCCTTGTGATGGCAGAATTGACACGTTTAATATAATAAAAGCACTATTAGGGCCTATAAAAGCACTATTAGGGCTTATAAAGGCACTATTAGGGCGTGCCCGGAAACTTTTTTTATTTAAAAATAATACAAAAATAAAAATGAATATTTCAATTTGTATTATAATTATGTTAATAATAAAATGCAATTTATTATTTTTTCAAATAATAACAATTTCATATCGCGGGGAATCAAACTCATGATGCTGAGGTTTTATAGTATATCAACTACAACATTTAGCCCACAGGACCACGGAAAACGTTAGAAACACGACGTTTAACTGAAATACCACTCAGCTGAGATTGTTTTACATCTTCTGCTTACACGTTATTATGTGCATTTCAACAACATAATTTGGAATACAAATAAACAATTACTAATAAATACTAAAAAAAAAAAGTATAAATTATAAAGAAATTATTTATTTTAGCATACTTTGATGTGCACTGATATGCTCCTGACATCGCTCTTATTAAACATTAAAATGTAATTGAAGGCTATTTCATGCCCTGAAAATTCTATAAAGGCTTATTTATATTCCTTTAGATGGGCCTCTCAAGGTGTCCCCTACAATTTTTTTTTGGTGAAACCAGGGTTTACCACAATTAGCCTTTAAAGGGAACTAGTTATCACCTGGGCAAAGTACAAAACATTTTTACTAGGGTAATGTAGTATTTCCACTTTATGATTCGTTTTTTGCGCTCGACTGGCCGTCACTTGCTTCCAAAGTATCGCACGACAAAGTTGTACAACTTAGACACTTAATAAATCTGACTTTAAATTGACGAATAAGTATTTTCAGTTACTTAACAACCAACAAAACTGTAGATCAAAGATATAGGTATATATTTGAATATAAACTGAAAATAGTGTTTGTGAAATTACTCAAAAAGTAATCTATAAATATAAGTAAAATCACACTGCAGATAGTGCAATAAAAGTAATTTAGCAAAAGTGATGTGAAATCATTTCACAAAATGTGATCCATTGTCTCGATGATATAGGTTAGGTCTTGTTTTTTTTTCAAATACAAAGTCGACAATATATATAATAAATGATAAATTATCCAAAAAGATTTTTAATTAAATATTGATTATTGCACAAACATTTTACATTTATTTTATTTAAATTGTAAATTTACGGTTATTTTTATTTATTTTACTATAATATTTATGTAAAAATTATTTCAAGAAAATTTTCAGTGGTTATAAACGTAATTTTTAACAGTTTGAATTTTGTCATTTTAAATTGTTGATAATTATTGTCGCTAACTAATTAAAAGTATTAAAAATATGTTGATCTTTTTTTATACATCAAGTAAAAGTTATAACACAGTAAAAATGCAGATGTTCCTTTTTGGTCATTTATTTCATCACATTTTTTCTGTTGCTTTAAAGCAACATTTTGGTAAAAAATTGGTCATCAAATTTAAACATTATAATTTTAATTTTTTGCACATTTTGGTTAAAAAATTGTATTTCTAATTGACAGCGGGTCATTCCATACCAAATGAACTAAAATAATCGGCAATTTGTAATTTGTCCAAAAATGATTTCAACTTTAGAAAAACCCAGAAAATGACCTTTTTGCATTAAATCATTTTCCTTTACTTTAAATCAGCCAAGGTCTGTTTTTATAATAAATAAAGATAAACTGTGAGTTAATTGTAAATAATGATTGTAATTCATTGCAATAATAATAAATTTCTTAAAGTTCCTTTCTATCCCTTGGAACTTTAGAGATCATAATATCCAAAAATATAGGTTTTTTTAAAAATACAATTTCCAAAATACTTTCTTTCCGATTTTCAAGTTTGATGGTTCAAAATATTCGTAAACGTCAACAATTTAACATACACAAAAATTTAACATGGCTTTTTTGAAGCCTTCAAAGTTATTATTAAAGTGGAAATTCAATATTAGCTTAATTGGAGTTATAGAAAACTCTATAAATTGTTGAAACTAAAATCAAACGAGATTTTTTTATATCGAAATAAGTGGGAAAATTTAGCGGGGCTATTGATTTTTAACATAACATTGGCTTTAAAATTATTATTCTCATTTTTTAAGCAATTTTAAACATACTAAATTAAGTTTTGAAAATCTCTTCACATTTTTTAAACTAATCAAATATATCATCACTGCTTATCTGAAATTGTTTATAATTCGGTATGGAAAGGGTTATTCCCATATAAAATTGTAGCCTACAAAATGTACGTAATTAAAAATCGTTATAATTTGGTAAACATATTTGCATAAATTATCAAAAAAAAAAAAATTGTTGTAAAAATACAAACATTAATAAGAAAAAATCAGCGTAAATTTTTGAGTTTTCATTGAGTATCGACTGAAGAAAAAAAATTCACAAAAATAGCTCATCTTCAGAAACTAAAAAATTCCAGAGCTGGTTATTTATTTTATGAAGAAGAAAAATAACATTCAGGTGCAATCGATATATCCCCAAATGTAGCAAAGCTGGTTATTTCCATTTATTTTTTAGTAATTTTTCAAGTTCAATAAAAGATCTTTTGGGAATATAACCTTAAATATAGTTTAAAAATAAAATGTTGATAAAATTTGAAGATAATGTAGATGTGCTTTTTGATATATACTGTCTCCAAAATGAAAGCATAAGATCAAATAATCGGATTGATGATTGTGTACAACAACGCGGATCGTTTATTTAGATCTGGACAGAGCAAACGATCCCGACAAAGATAGCTATCGATTGATCGTCGATGACGAAGGTGAGGCTATCAACCTGACCATCTGTGGAATTTGGCTCGCAGGGTGGCTACATCGCAAACTTAACTTTTGCATTACGAAAAACAAGAGCAAATATGTATTTTTACAAACATATTATTTCATTTTTTGTATAAAAATAACTATAGCAAAATAACTGAAAATCAGTTGAAATTATAAATAATCAAGTTTCATAAAAATAATGTTCCTTTAAACATGAGAATTTTCTTATGAATATTATGTTAAGGTAGTTTTTTCGGGGAAGGGGGGAGAAGTCCAAAAATACGAAATGGAGATTATGCCGTTTTAGTATGTGCTAAAATTTAAAAAGAAACTTGAAATTAGAATGCTGGTCCAACATTGTAGTTAAAAGTAGAACAAAACCTGTATCTCAAATAATACGACGACTTCAAGAGATGGAGTAAGTAGACGTACCTTCCATCACAAATCGTTATTCAATCGTATATACAGTTAAAAAAAAGTTGATAAGCCAGTCGTAAAACTGTCAACAGAAACCATAGATGATAGTATGATTTTTTCTTCTGTAACATTAAACAATATGACCATCACGTCTTGTAAGCCAGACAATGATGTAATTATGAAAAACAACGAAATTGTTTTAGTAGATTCAATTTTAGTTCGTACAATAAATAATGTCTCATCAGATGATCTTATGTTTCAAGGCTTAAAAATGATTGCAGATATTGATGCATTTACATATCCATTGCCATCTAAAGAAGTAGGAATGATGAATGTGTAAGAAATCACTACTGAACATCTGGTCTATTACATTAAAGATATTTCTAACAAATGTTTGTTAGCCATAGTCAATAATAAAAAAGTTATAATAACCTTATTACATTTATAAACAAACAATTTTGTATGTTATAAAATCTTTATTACTTTTGCTGGTTATAAATTTGATTATAAGTTATTTACCTAAATAAATGAAATTTACTTTAAAACAAAGTAGTATAAAAATAAGTTTTTCTTTTAACACAGTGAAATTAACCCTTAATTGACCAAAAATTATTTATACATTCTGAAATATTCAATTATATCAAATATATGATTAAATTGGTTCGACCAATTAATTAGTAAATTCAAAATTTACTAAAGTAAATGAAGTAAGTCAATGTATAAATCAACAATTAATTCCAACAGTCGTTTCTGTATTGGAACACTTCAACCGTTGGATTTCTGTGTTGTACCAAGGTTGGCCCGATCCTTAAAACTGACAAAATATATCGTACTGTTGAGCCATTCTTGGACCAGTACATTGCCAATTGTTACTTTAATGTTAGGCCAATGCCAAACGCCAACCATTGTTCGCCAATGTTCGGCCAAGCCTGGCCCATTTGTTAAGTCTGGCTGATCACAGATTTTTCTGCTTGGGATATAAAGATAAACTCGAATAAATATATGTAATACTAATAAAAAGTACAAAGAGTAAAATAATAATTATAGTTAAAAACTATACATTAAAAGAAATAATTTTAAATGTGCATAGAGAAAAAAATACAATGTGTTTCAAATTTATAATACCCAAATATTGTTGATATTGAATGGAATTGATAATAACATAAAAAGAACATTTGTTGTTGTCTTATTAATATGTTTTATTATAATTTTTTTTTCAATATCATTAACAGAGCCAAACGATAAGATTAACTTTTCAGTTTGTCTACTTAAAAATAATATAAATGATTGGTTTTACAATATAATATTTGATATATACTTGACATTTTACATACATTCCAAACGGCTGACAACCAATTAAATCATCAATGAAATGACTACTATCATTTTCTTAGTGAACAAGTCGATTTGATTGGTTGTCAGCGGTTTAGAATTTATGTAAAATGTTAAGTATATATCAAATATTATATTGTAAAACCAATTATTTATATTATTTTCAAGTAGACAAACTGAAAAGTTAATCTTATCTTTCGGCTCTCTTAAATGATATTGAACAAAAAAAAGTAATAATAAAACATATTAATAAGACAACAACAAATGTTCTTTTTATGTTATTATCAATTCCATTCAATATCAACAATATTTGGGTATTATAAATTTGAAACACATTGTATTTTTTTCTTTATGCACATTTAAAATTATTTCTTTTAATGTATAGTTTTTAACTATATTTATTATTTTATTCTTTGTACTTTTTATTAGTATTATATTTGTTTTGTCGAGTTTTTCCTTATGAATTAAGTATTTTTTAAATAAAAATAACATTTTAGGAAATATTATTTAATTAATTTATTGTTATATCTTATATTACTGCATTCTAATTCCAAGTTTCTTTTTAGATTTTAGCACATATTACTGAAACGGTATAATCTCCATTTCGTATTTCTAGACCTTCCTGTTTTTTCAAAAAAATTGATGCAAAGATCATACTTTCCTAATTTTATTTAATTGCACGAAAAAATTTTTAAACGATAAATAGATAAAATATGTATATGTGTACACGTGTTTCCCAAAAGTCAATATCAAAATCATATTTACATTTATGTTTGACATTTTCAAAATATTAAATCAGTAGACCATCTTAAACTGACAGAGCTATACTAATTTTATACTATTTTAATTTTACTGTTGGTAAGCTTCTTTTTATTTATACAATTTTACTGAAAATATTATGTTATATAGAATTTATATGTCATTCGTACAAGGGCAAATATCAGAAATCTTTAACTTTTTATGTTGATTTTTTTTCACATAATTTATTTATAATTTTCACTTTTTCGTATGATATAAAATGTATGAAATCGATGTAAAACATTATTTTCTTTTTTAACAGTTTTTTTAAATTAATTTTGAAAACTTTTGAGTTATTGTCGTAAACTATTTGATTTGTTTCATAAAATTAAAAAATATTCATATTTTAGTTACATTTACTTAATTTTAGCGATTGATGCAATAATTAAGAGTTTTTTTAATGTTAAATAAATTTTGACATAAAGAGGTTGCTTAAAAAACTATCAATTAATCACAATTACGTAAAAAGTATATTCCAAACAGTTGAAAATAATTAAAAATATAAAATATACCACCTATTTTTTGCGATTTTTTTTGTTTATAAATAAATAAATTTCTTCGTACAATTCTTGTTATGGATTTGACATAAATTTTTTGAAACACTTTTTAACTTTCTTAAATATCAAATATTAAAAATCACGAGTTTTTAATTAATTGAGAGTTCTTTTCCATCATTTAAACTAATTAATTTGTATCATTTTTTTTTACGATTACAAAAAAGTTAATAAAACATAAAGACAAGTGTGCCAAAAAAATATTGACAGATTAACTTGTATACATTTTTCATATTAAAAAAATGATTGTCACAAAAAAAACGATATATGTAAATAAAACATTTGTCAATCGTAAGCTATTTAGAATATAAAAAGTTGAATATAAAATTTAACATAAAACGACAGATGGGTTAAAAGTTCCTGAGACGTGCTCATATCGTAAGAATTCCAACAAATCTCAAGTAAAAAAATCAACAAAAATTTTCATTTAATTTTATAATTGAAAAAATTATTTTACACGTAAGACGAAACTTCTCAACTAAATAGAGCAAAATTTTCACAAACGCGTATGTCTTTTCATATTTCACAATTCTATAACAAAAGTTGCTCGAAGGTTTTCCAAAACAATATACATATTTTTTATATAAACTTTTGTTCAAAAGTTATGTTTGCAAAATTTATTCTATAACGCCTTTAACATTACAAAACACTTTCATAGAAAAGCGTCATACTTTTCAAATCGATAACAATTTTTTTAATATAAAAAAAAAACAATTCCGTTGAAACAAAAAAAAAAGTAAAAATTAGTCCAAATCAAAGCCGACGACAAATTTGAAAACACCTTTTAAATTCAAATCGATAATAATTTTCCAATCAAACTGTTCCCACAAATCATCTAATAAAAATTCCAAAAACCACTACTCGACTTTTTTTCTTCCAAATGACGGATGTCTCAATTTAGCTGTATTTCAAGTCACATTGTTGTATCATCAAAAATTCCTCGGCTCTATGCAGAGCAGCGTTTGTCTGAATTCAAAAGAGAAATGAAAAAAAAATAAGAGGAATAAAAATAAAAAAAAAGAACTGTACACCGGGATGGTCCCCGACGATGACGCTGCACTACGTTCTGGGCGGGTCGCCCATCACAATTTTTTGTCGCCCCATCCTTGTCTTTGATATTTTGCGTCTCGCTCTGGGGCCCGCTGTTCGCGGCACATTGTTCCGTGCACCTTTGTAAAAGACGTGCCGCCGCAATCAGACGTTCAATATAACACGGGAAAGCTCCCTCGATCATAATCGAAAGGATCAGTTCTCGTGTACGTACATGGATTACGAACAGCTGAAAACAAAGACGGGCCAGTATGACTTTTTGCCCTTCTTTTTTTTAACTATATATAGGTATATATCTGACGGCTCAAATTAAAGAGGGAGCTTGTTGTTTTTTTTCTTTTTTTGACAAAATCGATTCAGTCAAAAATACTAATTATTTGTATCTAAAAAGAAAATACAATTTTTGAAAATCAATTTTTATCTTAAAACATATCAGAAATACAAAAATAAACGAAAAATATAAATAAAACAAAAAAATTAAAAACAAACAAATGGTAGACAAGTAGAATCTATTTCGAATTACAGGATATATATTTTGTCTGCGTTGCATTTGGGGGATCGAATCAATTTGAAGACAGAATGGCTAGGGGCCGAGAGATGAAAAACGAAACAAGGACAAAGAATAAGGTATTATTTGAGAGCAAAAGAGAGAGGGAGATGCAAGTTGAATTGAGCAACTATAAAGATTGAGGTTGGGGGGATGGGGACGCTGGAAATTGAAAACGTGCCCGATCAGCAGAGCGGTGGGCGTCTCATTTTTATCACTATCTTTCTTTCTCTTTTTCGTTTCCGATTATTTCCCCTCTGAGAACCAAAATGGCGTTTTGCGCATTTGTGGATCGATCGCAAACACACTCGGATTATTTATTGCACTGCTTAATCTGATAAATTGTGTTAACTTGTCAACGAGGATTATCTGCAGGAACTCATCGCAAGAAAGTGTCTAGAAGCAATTTTGAAATAAATATTCTTCCAAATAAACAACAATATGTTGTTTTGTTCGTCTTAAAATGAATAAAAAAATAAAAAAAACATTGAAATTAGTCAAACAATTCAAAATACAAAAGCAAAAAGAAATGAAAACAAAACAATCTAGTAAGTATCAAAACAAAACAAAGTATGAACAAAACAAAAAGCAAAACAATAGAATATACATAAAACAAAATAAACAAATCTCCAAAAAATTATTAAACATAATATTACAAATTCAAAATCTTATGCCCTGCATCAAAATGAATATATCAGTTCTACCAATGGAATGCATTGCCGAAATAACAATTCGAGGTGGTCAGCAGTTTCAAAAAGGCTTTAATTGAAAGCTATGCTCTCTGCGATGACAAGACCTTCCTTACAGATATAACCTAAAAAATTCATAATGATGATATATTGCATCCACAATTTGTTTATATAAGCCCGTTATTTATTTAAAGAAAGTGTAATGTAAAAAGGAAAAAAGGTATATACCAAAACCAACAATGCATTCTTCATTAATAATAACGGATGATATAATTTGGCGTTACACAAAAGCTTATATACGAAGTTAATTGCGCTTTGGCGGCGACTGCTTGGCGAAATATGCTCAACTTTTTTTATTATTGTTGTTATTATGCGATATCTCTCGCGGGGAGGATTTCATATTCATAACCTTCGTAGCTGGAAATAACACACCACTCAACAACGATACATCATGTATATATAAGAAGGGACGCGTATTTTCGAGCCAATGGCGGGATGGCAACTATCAGAGCCGGACTATGATTAATGGTCCGAGTACAATGCCGTTTTCATTAAACTCATTTCAGTGTATCCAGCAAGAGAAGAGTATAGCTATAGTGTATATTATATACGCGGCCGCCATTCAGCATCCGCAGCATCTACCCTCGCTGAGGGTCGTTTGCTTATGACATCTCTATGAACGCCACACGGATTTCAAGCTCATTCGATGAATATTGTACAGATTTTTATTCAGGGGTTGAGAGCTGCTTTTTGAAGAAAAATTTCAATAGAGACGTCAGATGGAGAAGAAAATGAATGTTTATAAATACTAAAGAAGCAAAAATTATTTGTAAAAGTATAGGGTAGCTATAGGTATACCTATACTGAGTTCAGAGTATTTCCAACTAAATAGATTAGTTTTATTATTTTCGAAAGTTCGTAATATTAAAAATTACTATTATAATATACACTATTTTGTAAAGTGACGTTCTTGCACCATGTACACTAAATTAAATTGATTGTCAGATATTTTCATAATTGTAAGCTAACAATACTGAAACTAAGTAAAGACTCCCCCCCCCCCCAATTTCC
>JABFPM010002508.1:0-16506 GCA_022817325.1 Idris sp. 1 HC-2018 | reverse complement strand
TGAAAAAAAAAAAAGATTTATGATAGTTCAAAAAAAAAATTGTTTGACCATTTTTGACACACCCTAATATATATATAAAATACCAGTTGCATTACGCCGTTGGTAGAATTTACATGTTATTTCGAAGTTCGGGACCGCGGGGACCGCAAAGTGGAATGCAGAAGTGAGCAAACTCGCACGATTTTCATGCGAACGCGACTTGTGGGTGTCACCAGACAGTGTCAGCGATATGTACGTGAGTGTAAAAGCGCATAAGAATGTTGACTTGTTGTGCACCGCGTTCCCATGGGATGTTGAGAACGTCATACGAAACACCATGTGGAAAACCACGACATTCTGAATTCGACATATAAAGCCGCAAGATTTCTCATATATTTTGAAGAAGAACAAAAAATGCCACTGATTCTATTTTCTAACCGGTCATTAACAGGTACATTTAGCATATCGTAGAGCAAAAAAGAGTACTTTTTATTTCAAGTAAAGTTGCAATTAAACTTTTGCAAGCAGAGTAATTTAGAAAGTGAAAAAAAAAGAATGTTTAATTTATTTCGTGGTAATGTATCAAATAATTATCTTATTTCGACTGCAGCAGTGATATTTGTATTACGTTAACGTTCATCTTCTCGGCACATACAAACCGCGAATATTATCGTTGGTTGGTTATGAGTGCAAAATGCATGACGTGTCATGCGAAACTACAGGGGTCTCAAGGCACGATTTTAATTAACCGACCTCTTGCTTCGCGCGTTTTTGTCATCGCGCGAAAACACCTGCGGCTATTAGCCATTCGCGAACAGAATGTTGCAAATAACTACGGTTCTCATCAAGTTATTTCTTTCAACTCTGTTCATAACCGTTTTGAGGTTATAATAATTCTAGCCTTTATTTTATGTTTACATTCATTTTTTATGAAACCTTTCGATTGATTTACGAGCAACATTTATTCGCCTTCAAGTGTACTTTACAGTGCTAAAAAGTAAAACTAAAAAATTAACCTTTTTTAGGTTTAGGGTTTCAGTTAACCTATTAGACACAACAATTTTATATTTACATTCTTATTTGTAGTGTTTTGTTCTAAATGATAAATCAACTTGAACTTAAAATGACTTAAAACAACGTTTAACTTAAATGACTAAGTGAAAAGTGTGGAATCAAATAAAAATTTTTATATAGTATGATTATTATAACGGTAAAAAATATCCTTTATTTTTTGTAATTTGCAAGTGAAAAGATATTCAGAAAAGACGGAACTGCGGATTATCTTAATTCGCACCTTAGAGTAGCTGTGTGGTCGTATTCTCGAAAGTATGTGAAAATTATCGCCTACTTTATTTGTTCACATTCTGCCAATAACGACGCCTGTTCTTTTGTTGCTCATATCTGATTGGAGAAACTAACGAAATCGCACCTGATAATTTTCACGCATGGTTGAGAAAGCGGCTTCTGACTCTGTCGTGTATATATATGTACAAACGCTACAAATAAAGCACTTATGTTATGCAAATATGCTTTGACGATCGTCTTCGTAATTTTTTTTTTTTTCTTTGGTGTTTTGTTTTTGTTCACAAATCAGTAGTCTATAATGTAATATATATTTTTTGCTGTATATTTCAAACGAAAATAACACAAAATATGTATTCGTAATGCTTTTTTTAAACAATTATTAAACAAAAATTTAAGAAAAGAAATTTGGAGTTTTTTTTAAGAAAGCATAAAATGAATTATAATGAAGAATAAAATTTGCATTGCTAATATGCGCGGTAATAAATATAAAAAAGCCGTAAACATTGTTTGAAAAATGAAATTAATATTTCACGCAAATCCGTCTGCGTTTTTGTACGTGCGTTAAAACGAGTTGGCAAAAAATTTGTAATACCAGTTTAAATGTTCCGACAAACGTAGTACGCTGTCGGGAGATTATTACGGGGAACTTACATTACTCTTATCGAGATTCGTGATTCTCAGAGTCATTAGAGTATGCGCGTCTGTGATTCCGCTCCCCACGTTGGAATATTTTTATTTGTGTCTTCTTCTTTTTTATGGTCGCTTTGCACGAATTTCCTTTTGCACACGGGAGCGTTCATTAATACAATCGGTTAACGCAGAACACGTTACATGACCGTGCAAAATAACTCTCACAAAGATAAATATAACTTGGACGACGTTACGTCAGTGTGAGTTTTATAGATACTCACTTAAGTCAACTTAATTTTTGTTTAAATTTAGTTTTCACACAAAGTTTAAGTAATTAAATAAAAATTGCAAAATCAGATTAAAATGAAATAAAAAGTGCTTGAACTTTATGAAACATGATAAAAATTTATAATTCAAATGAATAGATAGTTAGGAAAAGTTGAACGTAAATGAACAGGTTAACTGATCGACATTGTAAACTCGTTTCTAGTAAATCCAGTATTAAGCTTTGTACAATTTGACAGGTTTAATTGAACGTGAATGAATGCAACACGTTCTCGTGCGGTGTAGAAATATTGTGTAACACGAGAATTCGTGTGTACTTCGCAGCACAGTGCTGCTCCATCGATTATACACGTACGCGAATAGCATCATCAACGAGATCGTTGTCTCCGGCAATTGCTCACAGCCAACGACCCGGCACTTTTCTTCTTTTGTCCCGCTGCTTCCTTTTTCGTTTCCCCTTTTACGAGAGAGGAAAAACAGCAACTAACCAGACCAACTCGGGCAGTGGATAATAAATCGTCTGACAAGCAGTCCAAGTACACCAAAGAACTCCAAGTGGTATACCTGTATCCTGTTTGTTACCGAAAGAAACAAGCACATGATCGCAAACTGTCTCCGCACTTGTACACATCTCTAGATTCAAATTTGGGAGAGTTCGATGTTTACCTTTAACACAACACTTTAAAACAATAGATTAATAAACTGAATGCAAATGTTTTACTTGATACCATAAAGCAAGCTCAACACCTTTTTATTATTTTGTTTTCTTTTGAGAGTTTTGAGACCAAAATCCATTTGCAATTTCAACCAATTTTATTTCATGGCAACCATTCATAATTTCACTTGAATCTTTATAACAGCCAGAAGCAAAGCGTTTTTTATATTTTCTAAACCAAACAACAACAAATCTTATGAAAGAAACAATAAAACTTTTATTTCCAGTCGTACAACAGCTCTTTTCAGTACGAGCTCTAAGTTCTCCTAAATATAAGCACCGTCTGAGTGTGGAGTAAATCGTTCAGGTGCCTTGCAAGCAATAAAATTTTCTGAATAAAATTGACTTCAACCTGAGCGAGCACAATGAATGAACGCACTGTTGGTTGGTTTTTTCTGCAGACTTTTTTTTCTTCGTCTTTTTTTTAATGCAAAAAAACACATTCAAATTTATTTCACCCCCAAGTCTGCAATATTGTCCAAAACTGCTGCGGGGTGTCGGTAATTCTCATTTAATTTATTCGGCTTAAACGAATTAAACAATCACAATTCAACGGAGGAATGCGTTTACCCTGGCGCGTTCTTCCCATTTAGTCGTTTCATAATCAAGAATCCGACAGGGAAACAAAAAAAAGGCGTCTTCCCTTTCATCAAACCCCCACAATGAGAATTGCTTTCATTACCACGTGCTGCTCTGCGTCAAGATAGAGCCCGAGAAGAAAAGAGATTTTCGTGGCACAAGAACTTTTCCTTCTCTTGTTAAAACCGATGAGAGAGGAGAAAAAAGAATTCCCACTTTCTCGGCTGTTGCCGCGAAAAAGAAGATGGGTACGGTTAAATAAACGTGTCTCGGGTATTTTTTTCTTTTTTGTTCGCTCGTCTTGTATTTTTTGCTCCTTACGTATTCGACATTACGTATGAATGCCTGCCGAGTTTGAAAGTTAAATTAGTGAATTTTTGCTACCAAAATTCCTTCAGCCTGATCCTTCTTAGTTCTCCTGTGTCTCGCTTTTACCCAAATCGAGTAAAACCGCACTTTTCTGCAATAGAAAAAGTGGCTCTAGATCGAGAATTCCATCTTGTCGAATCGTTTCACTGTTTAAGTTGAAAAGTGTCGCTTTTATAATAATACGATTTTAAAAATGGAAATTCCTGACAACTTGATTAGAAGGAAATTGATCTTACCCAAATTTCAATTCAAAATTGCAATATACAGACAACCTTTGATATTTTAGCATAGAATGTGCAGTATATTTTGTCAAACAAGAAACACATTTTGAATAATAAAGAATGTCATGCTAAAATACATATTCAGATATATATCAACATGAGATATTCTTTCAGAAGCTTGAACCTACATTGAATACACATTTTCAAGAAAAGAGGAGACAAAAAAAGGAAACTTTTAAGTTATGTGTTTGTAAAGATGTTTCTAAGAGAATTAAATTCAAGTTTGCTCGGAAAATCTAACTGAACATCCTTTTTTCTGATCAACGTTGGTTGAAAACAGGATAACCCAATCAGATGCAGACGGAACCTTAACTCAATTTATCGAGCACTTATTTCGGAAAAGTGTTTCGTCGCTATCTCTCCGTAATACAGAAGGCATCCAATCTTAACCAAAATCTAAAAAACGAACGGTAATGATGTATCCGCATGAGCTGTCTTCGTGTAATTTAATTTCGATCCAAGCACACTTAACGAAGTTGAGTTTGATCGATAAGTTTGATGTCGCCCGCGCGCACCAATACTTACCACAACGTCAGTATTCCGCAGGGAGCTGTAGCTTTAAAAATTTGAGGGTGCGAAAGCCAATGAACGTGGCAAAAGGCAACGAAGGGCAGACTTTTCTCTCTCTCTCTCTCTCTCTCTCTCTCTCTCTCTCTCTCTGTCTTCGATTTTGGAACTCGTTGAGAAGTCTGGCGCCCGCACCACTCACGGCTCGGTTACTTGCCCTTCTTCGCTGTCGCTTCGACTTCCATTTAATCTGCTATTCCGAATACACACCGGGAAAATAACAATAATCTATTGTAACTGCTGAGTAATGTAACTATTATTGACCATGCGATAACAAGAAATTTCATCTTAACTTGAGATGTCAGCGGGGATATCTTTTTACGGTACATTTTTGTACCAGATAAGATAAAGACATTTAAAAATTTCTTGTTGAGTTTAAAAAAAAGAAACAGATATAGTTATTTTAAATTGCTCTTAACGCATAAATTGAAAGATAATGTATTATTTGAAGAATTTCATTATGCGAATTGCTGAATATAAAACAGAAGGCGAATTTTATTTCAGTAACAGGTGAACCGTGAAATACACGATTCATTCTGGAGAAAGAGAGAAAAAAAAACTTGAGTTACATGTTATACATATCTCAAACTTTTGTTAAACTTTTATTGAATACAGTCTGCTGCTATTGCGTGAACATCACTTGGTAGGAACCAACCGTGAAATATATATACTGACGGCAGAAAAGTTTTCCAACACATCGCAACGTAAAATTGGCAGTATTCAAAGTACGTTAACTTTGGAAAACAATTTTGAAAAAAGCATTTGGAAGATCAAAGCGTATATTTCAAAAGTCATTTTGATTAATTTTTCAACTTTTTAACGTGAAATAATTCTACCGTGAAGAGAGTGGGAGTAGAGCGCATGTAAACAAAAAATCATGAAACGTTTTATATAAAATTGAAAATATTCCATTCCAGATTTACCTCTGATGTATTTTTAAGTTTATAAATATTGTTCTACTCGGAGGGTAATTTAAAAATTGTTTTATATCTAAACGAGAAATTCACATACACACAATATACACTTTTGACAAATTCAGATCAAGCCGCTGTTGTTCAAATGAAGCTTTTATTTTCATTATTTTTTGCATGCGGAAATATGTCTAGTTACAAGTTGGTATTAAAAATACAGCAAATTTTGTATTAACATTCATTCAAAATATTGTCAAAAAAAAAAGGGAAGCAGAGAAGGGTAAATTTATTCATTCAAACTTTTATGTTTACGTGTCTGGCTTAATCGATTCTTTGGCTTTAAAATCTAAGAAAATATACGGAACCCCTATTTTGTCATGCTTGAATTTTGCCTTTCGCATTAAGCAACCTCTTGGGAGCGACCACCTTGCAGGCTTTATAGGAGCACTCCGCAGGAATCGCAAATGACGAAGCAATGATGAAAAAAATGTCGAGAGAGAGAGGGTGGCTTGTAGTAGAATGAGAAATGACGTTGGGGATAACGCGAAATATAGGAGGGTACAATTTGATCGTTGACATGTTAATTTGGTGGGATTCTAACAGGGGAATAGATGGATCAGTGATTTTGATACGACAAATTAACCTTTAGCACGGTTCGTGTTTTTATGACCGCGTAAACCGACAAGACAATTTTGCTTTGTTGTTTAGGGTGATTTTTTGACACAAAAACAGAAATGATCTGCGCGTTCATTCACTGGAAATTTATTTCATTGGGCACATAATAAGTGAGTGTCATAATTGATTTTCAACAACACCTACAAATACAAAACAAGTACAAATATCCAGAACAAAAAATTACTTTTATAATTTAGTTTAGCAAAAGTCTGTCCCTGCTTAAAACCGAACGAGGATGCACAGAAGTTATAATTAAAATAAGTTGTTAAATAAGAAAGTAGATAATTTGAACGTTAAATTAAAATTACATTTGATAACATTGCTCTGAAATCAATGGTTAGTTTGTATGAACAGCAAACAACTCTTCTTTACAAATCGTCAGATGTATATCTGATATGCATTGTAATGGGTTTTATAACGTGCAGCAGGAACGTCAATTTGCGAATCGTTTGGTAAAATTGCAAGTCTTGGATGGATTACAGTAGACCGCGCCCGTAATTACCTCCCTTTCTATCGAAGCATTCGAAAAGTATCAACCTACCTATTCTACCTATGTCGAAGCACTCATAAAAGAAAACAATAGCTTTCCTACGCTCGACTTGGAGCCGATCTTTAGTGCCGATTCATAGTCTAGGGTCACGCTTCGTTCGGTCTCCACGCTCGATGGCATAATAAATCATTTCGCGGAACCGCTCGACCGGAAACACTATGGACATTGCAAACTTTAACATCTTTCACGTGATCTTTCTGGCTTGAAAAAGATGTTCAACTCTTTCGCAATATAATAATTAAAACAACTTATCAAAATTTCACAAAATTACAGTCCTGTCCAGTTAAAATGAGCAAATTCTTGTATGCTTACTTAATTATAATTTAATCCTGTTTTTTGACATCATGCTGACAACTGTTCAAAATGTCTTAAGAAACTTTGAGTGCCAACCATAGGTACATGTGTTATGTAAAATTTTCGAAACGATTCTTTAAATTGTGCGACAGCATTTCATGTACAGTAACATTTCGTATTCTCTCTCGACTTGTATTCATCTTTTGGTCATAAAAAAGAGTTATCAATTTTGCTTTAGTACCGTTCCTTCCGCAGCGTGAAACAAAAACGCCTACACTGTTTTCGGCATTTTGACATGCCGAATTGACACTAACAAGAGTCGAGGCGCGCACTTACGTAGAGCCACAAATGAAATATTATTCATTAACAGGGCGCTCGAATTTATGGACACTTGGTAATATTTTCTTTTCACAATAAATCCCGGCTGCGGCTCGTGACACATCCTCTTCTGCTGCTCTCACCCTTTTCCTTCTAGATACGTGTTTCGATATTCGCTTTTCTCTCTGACGGAGCGTGAAACTTTTTGTGCGCGCATATTGAACAGATAGATTTTACGATTCTATTAACGAAGGAAAATTCCGTCGGAGGTACAAGTTGGAGCTGATTATATATTATATAGTTACAGACATAACGATCCTCCGACATAATTTTAGGCATTAATGCGAAAATTCAACGGACCGCGATAAGGATAATTACAAATGACGCTACTCAGTAGAAGAGAAGCAAAAAAGTAATGAATGAAGAATACGCGGTCGATAAAAATGCGAAACGTGTTGGGGAATAGGATATTGTTTGACTAGACAACAATGTCGAGTAACGGTTTGGCCATTGGATGGCTTGCGTTTATAAATTATTATGCATCAACATTTTCATGCGTATTTTTATAACTTTATTTTCACAAACGCAAAATGAATACAAATAACTTTTGTACGGATTAAGTGTGATCGCGATTCGTATACATTTATTATCAGGTAATTAATTCAATAACTCGGATTGCTCATCTGGATTTCGTTTTTCTGAACATAAAATCAAAAGTTATTACAAAACATAGATTATATGATTTGGTTAAAAAAATTGTGTAATGATAGTATGAAAGATTAAAATAAAAACACGTATCAATCATTTAAATCGATTAACAGAAATTTGTTCACTTTTATAATTGAACAATCATTTCACATGAGTGATTTCTCATAAAGTAGAAAATGTTTTGTGTATCCTGCGTTTCCAATCAAAGCAGATACTTTCTAAATTTATAATTCTACCTATTACAAATCGATTAAATACTTTCACGTGTAAAAATGTGTTGTTCGAGTTATAATAACAGCGATATAAAAAAAATGCTAATGATGTTCTAAAGTTGAAAGAGACAAAGTCAATAAATCTTTGAATCTCTGAACGATTATTTGAAATCGTTCGAAAAATCGCTTTTTGTGTATGGCAGACACGCAACGGCTTGTCAGCAGGATTTACGATCTGCCAACTTAATAACAAGATATAGCCGCTATTTTGCTGCCGCCGGGACAAGAGGCATACAGTTGAGGGGGTCAATAAAATTCTTGGACCATCACTTGAGAATGATGCAAAAAGCGTCATTGTCCGTCAGAAAAGGTCCCGCACACTTTTTCTCGGATGCAACCAAAAACCCCTTATGTGATTGGAAATGCCTTAACTCACTCGAGCGGAATTCTGGGCGTCTTTTTTTTCTTATTTCAAGATTTCAGAGTATTTTGCAATGCTCCATTGGTGCATAACAGATACAAAATGAAAAGCGAAAAACATTAATAAAAGTTATCCCCATCCATACAAAATGCGTGGAAGACATGCATTTTTAAACCAAAAATAATATTTTATTCATTCAATAGAATAAATCAAAATGTGAAATATTTGTATAACATACTCAACTTTTTGTTCTATTTTATTTTCTATTGATGAAACTCATACAGTTGTTCTTTCTTTAAATGTTGTCAGTCAATTATTTTTTATTGATACACAGTTTTAATTGGTTTTAAATATATTTTATAGATTTAATAAGCATGTTTATTAGTAGTTAGCAATTTCCATGAAATAAAATTCATTCAACTGTTAACTATATTTAGCAACAGTAATTTATTTACATTTAAATATTGAACTTTTTATTAATTTGCTTTATTAAAGTTTATTTTTGCTGAAGGTTCAACGTCAATCGAATATTACAACAAATCTTTTATACGTTGTTCAAAATTAATTATAATATTAAATTAGAGATAATTGCAATTGTTTATATCATTAATATTATCACGTTATTAATGTTAAAAATATAGTATAATTTATAATTGGTATTTGCAGTTTTATCAATAAACAAATTTCATTTGCAATAAGAATGCATATATACTGAACATGAGTCGTTAACAATTTAACTGATGAAATGCAATCTACATTTACAATCATTAATTCAATCATATATATAATCAAGTAATGATTTTAAAATAGTATAAAAACTAATAAATGAATGTTTTGCAAATTATTTAAATAGAAATTCAATTTAAGCGAAACAGTGATGAATATTTGAACTTTGAGATTGTTAATAATGAAATATATTTTGATTACGTTATAAAACTAAAAAATAAAAGTCTGATAATATACAAAACGACTCTATTTATCGCAGCATATAAAAGTACAAATGAAAGATACTCTCGGCTCTTTAATTGGCTTTAGAAACATTATCCGCTAAATACTATCCCTTGTTGAATAACTCGCCAACCAGTTCTCATCACAAGGCCTATATATATAGTATATAAGTATGATGTGCACATTAAATTCAAAACCCTCCTCAAATTTCGAGTGAAAACTGGCGCAGTCAGGTTAGTTTACAATCGTTAAATCTTGGTCAGGGCTAATGACGTTCCATCGACTTTTAACACTGCTAATATCCGACGTTTGTTCAGGCCGATGTACTACACTCTGTGAGAAAACACAAATACCTGAAACAGAAAATGCAGTATATATAATTACACCGAAAGAGAGTATTTGTTATAACCAGAAAAAGAATTTCTTTTTTGTTGAGTTATAATAATAATGTGTAAATATAGAAAACATGCGAAAGTTTACAAATTCTTTGACGATAAGAAACTTGGTATAATTTCAGATCTGTGTTTTTTTGGTTGCGGTTTTATACTTGTTAATAATCAAGTGCGTTTTAAGGATTCCGGTTCTGCTGTAATTTGTTTTACTTTCTTTTTGCTTAAATTGTACTTGAAATGTGTATCACTGTGTGGTTAAAGGTGCAACAAAGTTGAATGAAAATTACACGCTTGAAAACGGTATCTTCCCGACCTTGGACCATTTTTGATGCCTCTCGGGTCTGAAACTTGCGGATTAGTGTCTGCCTTGAGAGATTTATGGTGTACGCAATTTTTCCGCTTTGATTATGTACACTTAGGAATTATATATTCAACAATGTATATAATGAGTAACAAGAAACTTAATTGGCGTAAAATAACATATTATTAATTGCAAATGGCTTCTCGTGAAGAAATCGCAAATGGAAAATGATTTATCGCTTATAATCTTAAATTCCGAAATTTAATGACGTTCTAATTGAAAGTCATGAACGTTAATTATTTCGAATAAAAATTGAAAACACAAATAACGGATCGCGGTGCTTTTTCGCTAATTTGTTCAATTATTTCGCTAGTCAATTATTCCGAAGATGGCAATCAGATTACTTTGTTTTTTTCTTTATGATTTCGTTTCCATCTCTCAAAATAGTCCGAGTGAATTTCACACAAAAGATTAGGATTAGCGAATGCGAAGATTTGTTTTGCCTGGATGGGTATTAAAAAGAATAATTTCGACAAAAGAGCAGGGGAAATGGAAAAACTTGTTTACAAAACCTCAAACCACACGAACGAATCGATCAATGTGAACGCAAAATGCAATTCGAAGAAACAAAGACATGGTTTTGCATAGCCTCTGCAACTCGCGTCTCGCAAGGGATAAATCATGCAGGTAATCCAACAACGTTTGAACTCCGCATTAAAGTGCAGAGATTGTTTCGCCAAAGAAAACAAAAAAGAAGCATAATCGTGCTAAAAAATTGTTCAAGTAGAACATTGAAGGTGATTTCAAAATAAATGCTATATACATTTTTCTTTTGCTGCAAAACTGCTGGGTATTTGATTTAGACTATTAAAAATATCTACATGATATTAAAGACCTAATTATTATTTTCAACGCAAAATTATTTACGTGAAATCATAAATTTCATATGTGTATAATGTATGAACTTATAAATAGTCCTTAATGTATGAAAATATTACTTCACGTCAAACTACTACGTATAAATCATGACACTATGGTGTGAACATTGCTCAAGTGACTTACAAGAAACTTAAGGTACAGAACTATCTTGTGAACTGAATAAAGTCAAAACTAGCTACTTGGAAGAAAAGTTTTCTTATTTAATGGGATGTTGCTATTCTACGAAAATTATAAACCATTACAAAAGATTTTACTTTTGGTAACATTTGTATTTGTACAACTATATAATACTTGTCTTCACATAACATACATAAATAACTCAGTGAATCAGTTTATCGTTTCTTTTCAATTAGATTTAGTGCACCAAGTTTTATTCAGTTTAAAAAGGCATTGAAATTAATCTATTTTCTCGAAATATCTTTTATTTAAATTTATTAACAATCGATTAAAATTTACATTTTACCTCAAAGTTTAAAGTTTAAACCTTAAACCTTAAACTTTTAACTTTAAACCTACGTTGCAAGTGATACAAAGTCCGAAAATATTTGCATTTCTAAAAGAGTTCAACTATCTTAATGAGCATTTCATATAAAGTGGCCAGTAACCAAACTTAAATGCAATTGGATTGCATTAGTCTACAATAAATGCTATTTTCCAGAACAAATAAATTTTGTTTCAAACGAAGCGTCTACTTAGAAGTACTCTATTTGTATTATAACTAATTTACAATCAAAAAATATTCGTCTTTCAGTTTCGAGTTAATTTCAGACTTGAAGGCCTATTCAATAAATTTTCTTGATTTTTATGTCTACCATATCGGTCATATGAACTTAGTTGGAATTAACTACTTTCTTAGTTGATAAATTCAAAGAACCATAACACTTTTACCAAATCAGTAAAAAAAATGTCCAAGATATGGTTCAAATAAATGAATATTGGTTGAGGTGTCATTTGACACTTTTCTAAGTATTTCCTTGTTAGGGCAATTGGTCATAATCCCAAGTTCATTATAAGTTCAATATCTTCCAAAACTTCTACGATTATAGTATTTTGCTTAACTAGGGAGAGACATTGGTGATATTATGAAATTGTTCTACAAGTTAAGTCCGGTATTTTTTCCCACTGAAACGCGTTGCTGAAATTCGTAATCCAGATATGACGGATCTATTGTTCTGGTCAACTATGGCCGTCACTTTGTCTCGGTGGTGTTAATTCTTGCGCGGTAACAGGACTAACACGAGCAAGGCAAACAACAACACGCGTGACAAGTTGTCCAATGAAATTGGAACGATCGGCGCGGATCGATAAACCGCGCTCTTACAAATAAGACGCGGAGCTGCCACGAAGGGCGATTAAAACGGTGTGACATAAGCGTCTCGGGGGTTAATTAAAACATCCCTAATTATTTATAAACAGTCATTTCTTTCTTGCACGGCAATAAACGCAAATCCTCGCAAGCCGGTTGGTCGTTTGCAGCTCCAAGTCACTCGTGATTGGCTGCTTCTCGAATCCGCACGGACTCTGCTTGCAACACCTCCCGCGCGATGGCGCTGCTGTCTCAAGTTGCATTTCGTATCTATCTATCTCTGTTTAACGGCAGACTCTCTCTCTCTCTCTCTCTCTCTCTCTGAATCTTGCATCTTTATTTTTTTTCTGTCTCTGTTTGCAGCGGTCTCACTGCGCGTAATCCGTAAATCCTCGTCCGTGAAGAGAACGCAGAAGTCCGGCAAGTTGTTGGGGAATACTTTTCTTTTTCTTCTTCACTTTCTTATTCCTCGTGTTTCCAGCTATGTATCCGTTCGGAGCATCTTTTCCGACGATCCACTCGAACACTCTCTCGTCGCTATTCGATGAGACGCAGAAAAGGACTGGATTTGCGGCCTTTTTTCTTTTCACTACCGATAAAAGCGTCTTTGCCTCACTGCCCAATATTGATTCGGACTGTAATCCGCGGAAAGAGACGCTCGTCATCGGTAAAATAAACTCCGCCAGTAATAACTCCGTGTTTCAAGTATTTGTGCAACTGTACGTGTGTATGAATGTGTGTGGGTATTCTTGCACTTGGTTATGTACACATCGGATGCGGTCATTGCAAGTGACGTTCTTATTTTTTTTTTACTAGATATATTTGTTTCGCACTCTGTTACATTGTGAACTAAATTTTCTTCGAGTTATAATCTGATCGTGACTTGTTTTGTTATTAGACAACTATTTGTTTCAGAACCAATTCATGCAAGGTCTCGCAAATTTAATTTTGCATTTAAATTTTGTAAAAACATTCCTTTTTAGAGTTAATTTGCAAATTTAATTTTTTTCTTGTCATACAGGGTTGTAAAAATGTTTCATCTTAATCAAGAAATTGCGTTTTGTTCGCAATTTTTTGATTGCAGTTACAAACAACATGTAAAATAATAACTTTTTCAATCATTTTGTACGTGTTTATGAAAAAATGTAAAACTTGTCACATTATTTTAAATGAGTAAAAATAAATTACGTTTACTTTCTGGCTAAAAAAGTATTATTATGCAATCATTTTTATAGATTTGTGCAAACATTGCAAAGAACAAGAAAAATTGTAAAAAATTATTTTTTGTATATATTATTATTAATTATTGTACATTGAAATTTCAACTTTTTACTGACTTTGAAAATGGAGCTGATTCATTCTTGCTCTGACCAGCAACTTAAATTATAAATCAGAAATTAAAATAAAAATATAACATCTGCCCAGAACACTTTAAAATATACGCTTTTAAATTCATTATAAACTTTGCTTTCTGAAATTAGAAGTACAAGCGTTAAATCCGAAATAATAACTTATAATTTTAACCTTCATATTTTAAAATGTAAATGTTATAACATTTATAGTTTTATTTCTTCATTTCATATAGTCACATTATTTTCATTATTTAATACAATTATAAATCAGTGAATTATAATTTGAAAATTATGGCTCATACAAGAAGTATTACTTCATTAATGAAATGCCATAAACAGGTTGAATAATTTTTATGCAAATTGATAATACTAAATCAATATGGTAAATAATTGATTGCAAAATACTTGGACGTAATAAGTGATCAAGTTTAAATGCATGAAGTGTAAGTTTTACACATTACGAGAAATTGTCATTAATTACAACATTGACGTTAATTATACTTGCGAATATGAGTATTCAATAATAAATTGTAGTTTAATAACGTAATGATTTTATTGGAAATGACGATGGTTTACTTCGTATAGTATAATTTGTGCTCTGTACTAGATTATAGATACACACTGTATATTATTAAATATTTCATACGATTTATGACTGTCCATTTCATAGAAGCATATAATTTACGTAAAAAAAGGAAATTATCTGCATATGATGTGCAGCAAAATATTTCCACTTTTTATTATACATTTAATACAACATATTTTAATTTTACATTAATTTATAATAGTCGTGAATTCATTTTTAATATTAAAAAAAAATTTAATGTTATACCTTTAGTTTTATAATTAATACGCGTGTATAGTTTCCAGAAATGTAATATGAGCTGTTTGATTATTTTGTTTTTCCTATATGTATTTTCAATTTTATGTTTAACTTGGTCAAATATTTTGTACGCATTGACATTATATTTCAAAAAAATGGACAGTTTGCTCACAATCAGATTAATACTAAAAATCCTGATGTTTATCGTATTTTTGCCTTTAATATGCAGCGATGTTTTTCTGCAATCATTGTACAAGCTAAACCCATGTAGCTCGATATATTTGTACAAGTGGGAATGTAATTTGAATATTTGGCTAATATCCGGTTTAGCGAGTTATTTTAGAGCAATATTCGAGGGAAGTAAATTGAGCTGGATTTCATTTTCTTTTTCATTAATAATATATCAAAGTTTACTAATAAAAAATGATATTCTTCTTGGAATATTAATTTATTTGTTTATTATTAAAATTTATTAGCATCGAACTTTTATCTGAATATAATTGTTATTTTGTATTTACACAAATACATGTACTTTTAAACTGTAAAAAAATATTAATGTGTTCATAATACAAAAGTTTTAAGTGCACTTAACATTTATTTGACCCAGTTTAGTTGAATTAGTTTTTTAACAAATAGCTGCTGCTTCTTGATAATATTTTTATTATATCTACTTATTACGTATACAGCTTTTTTTCTTGTATAGATAATATTATTTTATGATTTTAATTTTATTACAATAATAATTTCTACAAAAGTTCAGCCATTTGATGTCAGTTAAAATATCATATTTTATTGATGTTGACCTAATACATTCCTACTTAAACTTGGCTGGCTCAAATTACAAAACAAGCAAGTCATGTTGGCTACAGTGCAATTAAATTATCTATGTATACTTGCTTTCATACGAATTCCGTCTTTCAGCGTTTACTTCTTAAGTAATAAACGACCAAGCGTTTTTGCTTGCCACTGGCGTACATTGCAGTTAAGTAAACTAAAATATTAGTTATCAGTTAGCACAACTAAACCATAATCTAAAATACCTTGAATTTTAAGTAATCTTTATTCGACTAGGTCTGTGCATACAACCGCTCGATAATGTGTTATTATCATAACTGCACGGTTTAGTAATCCTCTGACATTAACAGAATACTTTGGACGATTTATTAGATTGATTGAAAATTCGAAATAAATTAATCCAATTTAATGCATTATTAGGGGAATTACATTAAAAATGTATCATACACAATTTCAAATTAAAATTCTTTGACATGTCATAATTATCTTAAATAAATAATGTAAGAGTAGTTGAATAAATCTGGCCGTGTTTTTCAACTAAAAGCTCACAATGAAATCATTTTTCATACTCGGTGTCATAAATTTGGTCATTTTATTATTCGTTGAAAGTTCATTTATTTGCCATGAACGTCCATTAAAAGTAGATTTGTGACGCGTGAGTAATCTCTGGGCTTTAAAAATTCGTACATCTGTGAAAGCAGCTTAATCTCGAAAGCATCTTACAGGGGCATTTGGATTTTGAATTTCATTCTCCTCGTTTTTTTTTCTTCTTCCTTTTTTTTTCTTCCTCAATTGCGAATGTGGATTAATCTATGGTGACATCTCGGGTGACATGTTCATTGGAAGCGGCG